>JADDOH010006577.1:0-15926 GCA_016648135.1 Agrypnia vestita | reverse complement strand
CCACAGTATACCCAGAACAGTAGTTTATCTCCGAACTGTCGGCGAGTTATTAGCCTACTCTTGCGTTGACGCTAGGGTTGTCACTTTATTTTTACTCCCTTTCTTTTAACTCGTAGCGTCTGAGATTCCGACGCATAAGGTAGACACGAAACCCGAAAATTTCTGTAATTAGTATACCTAGTTTCTGCACTTAAATTGCAAGAACGCTGATTAACATCAACGTAGACTTTTAAAAACTCACAGTCTTTGTGATAACCAACACACCTTTTTAGTAAAGCACCACAAATATAAAAAAAGGCATTTTTTTCATGAAGCGCATTTTTTTTCTAAAGCGGCGGCTGCGAGCGCGAATGGCACCGAAGGCACGGCCCTTACTGCCACCGCCTTGTGCCCCCATATTCTATGTAAATGTGTGCGTCACAGTACACGTGCGTGTGCGTGCGTACACGGTGCTGAACACGCACGCACACATTCTAATGGGTAGCAGGTAGTTCTTAGTATACTGTGATAATACCTTGTTTATTAATAAAAATACATCAAAACTTTATCTGAAGAAACAACGCGGTCCAAAATGAAGATTTCGACGAACGGGAATAAACAAAACTGCTCGAAAATTGTGATAATATAAACTAATAAAAAATATCAACTTATTAATAAAATAATATATATTTATAACCATCGCTTGGTGTGCTGTGAATGTTTACTCGTATTTATTTATTTACCTGTAAAATATATTAATTTTTTGGATACTTATTTATATTCTGGATAATATATTATACTAATACATATTAAAAACTGTTTTTAAATATTGTTATCCACTTGTTTTAGATACATAATGTTACTATTTTACTGACTTATTTTACATAAAAATTATGGAAAATTTCTTGCGTTTCTTTTTATTTTTTAAATTGTCTAGTTAAAAATGCCTTAATTATTTTTTATGGTGTAAACGTGTGACCAAATAAATATATCATATTAATTACCCCAGCGACAATACACATTAAAAAATTTTAAGTTATCCATTTTTGTTCAAATGAAAATAAAAAACTTTGAATTACACACGCTAAAAAGTTCCTGGTTCATATTCTGGTGGTAACCAAATATTTTTTCGATACACAGATTGGTCAAACTCGATACTGCAAATTGGTCAACCGCCGAGAGGTTTTGTGACTCATGCGAAAAAATATATTTCCCTCTCATTTTCACTATTATTGTCTCCATTCCAAAGAAGGAGACAGGTGATAACAACAATCGTTCTTGTTTATTCGTTTAATTTTTTGGTAATATCATGTCTTCATAATTTAATCAGTAAACCTATTTAATTAGTATCGGCAATTTAAGTTTTGAATTCAAGTCTTATTGATATCTATATTATTTAATTAATATCTACCTTGTGTAAGAAATGGGACCACAACATACTAAAAATGTGAATTAAGCAGGGCCATTGCAAAAGTGCTGGGGTACGCGAAGTATTTGTTAAAATTCCATCTATTTTCACTGTTTAATTTTATTTTTGCTTTTACATGAAATATCGCCACAACTTTTCAAAATTAACATTATTTATGTGATGTTTTAATTCATAATGATAATCCAACTCAAATAATAAGTCTGCTTTAGATTAAGGTACATAAACCAAGGCAGTTTTCGGCTCCATTGGTGTATTCGACAGCCACGTTTTTATTTATTACCAGTAAAGTAATTTTTTTTTTTATTTGTGTGTTATTTTGTCAAAAATATTTTACCAGAATTAGTCAGAGCTTTACCATATACAGAGTGTCCCGTGTCTCGACGTTAAGCCGAAATCGGGTGATTGGCAAGTATAATAGTTATCAGAAAAATATTTTTAAAAGTCATGTGTTTTAAAAATTATAAACATAAAAAAAAATCTACACCCTGTGACGGTCATTTCACTCCTGTTGCTACAATTCTTTATTTTTCTTCATTTTTTTTATTATTATGTAATCCTGAATAATGCTTCTGTAAACTTTTGTCCAAAATTCAAAGCTAACTGCTCCAGCTTAAAGAAAATGTCACTTTTTGACCAAATCAAGTATTCAAAATCAATACTTTGCCCAGTTTTAACTGTTTTTTTAATTTTTAAAAATATTTTTCTGATAACTATTATGACTTGGCCTATCAACCGATTTCGGCTTGACGTTGAGGTACGGAACACCCTGTAGAAAAAATATTAATTAAAACATAGGCTAATAAATTTTCTAATTAATTCCTTTCAATCAAATTAATTGTTTGTGATGCTTATTAGTCTTTATTTTAAAAATTAAATATTTACATTTTTCCATAAAGTAATTATAATTATTTTTGTTTTTCAGAAAATCGTATTTATAAGCACAGGAAACGAACTCCTAAAATCAATTAAATTATATATGTGTAATTAATAACTTTACAAGACATTTAAATAAAATAAAATAAAATATTTTCTCAAAAAAAAAAATAATAAGTGCATAGTGACATAATCCTTAAAAAAAATTAGTATTTTTAATTCAATTATCGTAGAAACTGTGTAAGTATTGATAAACTAATATAATGCACGATAAATTTCAATCGCACTTTTTATCGAAAATACTGCACCATGTCACCATTTACATTTATGCACGACATAATATATATAAATAAATTATTTTTTGTGCGGTTTCTTTAATTTTTTATATTTTTTCACAGATCGTCCACTACCCGCTGGATGCAAAGATAATCTTTACGGAACATACAGAAATCCTAATAATTGCAGTCAGTTTTACATATGTGACGCCGGGGAGCCAATCCTACAAGAGTGTCCTGGTGGTCTACACTATAATGACGTAAGTACATGTTTCTTTTCTCCTGTAGGTACATAGCGGCCTTTATTAGAACCTAGTACAAGAGATTAGTAGTTCAATATCAAAACATACCCTATATCATTCTTTTGGCAAATCAAAGAAAACCATTTTTACTCCCTTTATATTAACTCGTGGCGTCTGCTTGTCTTTTGTCTGACGAAAAAACTTTGGATCCATTTTAAACCCCTTTCCCGTGATCCAATCGAGCTGAAACTTTGCAAGCAGTCTCGTGGTGACAATCGAGAAGATCTATCAAATTTTCGTTAAAAAAAATTAATAAATTTTTGGATTATTCAAATTTTGATCTGTTTTTTCATACAACTTATTAAGTTGTTTGAAAATATTTCAACGCGTCTGGTAGACGCGAAACCTGATTATAGTATAATTTTGGATTTTTGGAAATTTTTTATTACTCCCTTTTGTAGCGCCGCCCGACCGAAGCCCAACGCGTAGGTTAAGCGAAAAAAATGTTTCAACTAGTAAATGAGAAAGTATAATAAAAACTTAGTTATGGGTTAATTTTTTCATAACTAGAGTAAAATGAATGCAATAAATGCAATAAAGAATTGAAAAAAAAACATTCAAATAACATAACTTAAATGAAATTTGTTTAATTAAGATAAATTATAGAAGTATCAAAGAGAAGAGGCTATTTGTATATAAGAAACGTATTGGAAGTCTCTTGTATGATGGCCCAGAGATTACAACCTGTACGAGCTGGCTAAAGTGTTCACTCTACACAATGCGACGTTCACCAATTCATCGTAGAACATCCACACATTATCAATTTTTTTAAATGTTTTCATTACCGGCCGCGAAATCTATGTATACTAACTAGTTAATGAGAAAATACTACAGAAGCCTCTAGCCAATCGGATACGGATGGTTCCTAAAATTCGAACATATATATAGAACTTTCAAAAAATCTGATAATGTGTGAAAATTCTTACGATGGAATTAGGAAACGTGGTATTGTGAAAATTCATCAGTTAAGCCAACTAATACAGGTTGTAATCCCTGGGCCATCGTATAAATGTCTCCCATTCACGTTTCTCGTATATACTTAGCTTCGTCTCTGTGAACCGTCATTAATTAATCATCCCTTTGGAGACAAAATCCAGTAATTGTTATTCTTAAAACATTCTTACATATAAAAATATTGTTGAAATTTGTATATTTCGTGAGTTATTTCAACGTTTAAAATGGATTCAGTACATTTTGAAACGAGCCAATTTGAGCATTTGGATTAAGGTTAATTTTGAAGTTCAAGAACATAAATATATTCATTACATTATCAGGAGTGCACTGAAATAGTTCTTAGTAATTGAGGAGTGTAAAATATTATTAAATGTTTTTGGAATTTGTATTAAGCAATGAAGATATTTATATTAGGTCCTTACATATGAAATTGGCGTTTTGCCGTACTGGCAAATTTGATCTCAAATATCTTCTCTTTGGTTAGGAATTCCACATTCAAATTTATACAGCTATTTACTCAAGTATTTGTGTTTTGAAAATTATAATTCATTTGTTTTTTCCTCAATTGTTTTTTTCTTTGCGTCACTCAGTTTACAGAATGAAAAACTTGAAATATCGCGTTATTTACGAGTACGAATTCCACCGTGGCACCAGTGCTGCAGAAACGGCTCGAAGGATTAATGATGTGTATGGCGACGGTGCCGCAAAAGAAAACACAGTGCGTTTTTGGTTCCAACGTTTTCGTTCTGGAAATTTTGACCTGCAGAACAAGTCCCGTGGACGGCCGGAGACCAAAGTTGATAATGAAGAATTGAAGGCTATTGTGGAAGCGGATCCATCGCAAACCACGTCCGAGTTAGCTGCAGGCTGCTGTGTTAGTGATAAAACTGTTTTAATCCACTTGAAGCAAATTGGTAAGGTGAAAAAGCTTGAAAGGTGGGTACCTCACGAATTGAGTGAAGCAAATAAACAAACGCGCGTTGACTGCTGCGTTGCATTACTCAACCGGCACAATAATGAAGGAATTTTAAATCGAATCATTACCTGTGATGAAAAGTAGATCCTGTACGATAATCGGAAGCGCTCATTGCAATGGCTGAACCCTGCCGAACCAGCCAAACCATGCCCCAAGCGAAAATTGACTCCAAAAAAGTTACTTGTGAGTGTTTGGTGGACTAGTGCTGGTGTCGTTCACTATAGCTTTCTTAAATCTGGCCAGACGATTACAGCAGATGTCTATTGTCAGCAACTGCAAACGATGATGGAAAAGCTAACTGCTAAACAACCGAGGCTGGTTAATCGCTCTAGGCCACTGCTGCTTCATGATAACGCTAGACTACACGCTGCACAACAGACGGCTACCAAATTAGAGGAGCTTCAATTGGAATGTCTAAGACATCCACCGTACTCTCCGGACCTTGCCCCAACAGATTACCATTTTTTTCGAAATTTGGATAACTTCTTGCAAAGGAAAAAATTAAACTCCGATGGGGCAGTCCAAACCGCCTTCAAAGATTTTATTGATTCCCGTCCGAATGTTTTTTTTAGTAAAGGGATCGATGAACTACCTATGAGATGGCAAAAGTGCATAGATAGCAATGGTACATACTTTGATTAAATAAATATATTATAATAAAAAAAAATCGGCTTCATGTTCCTCCCATACTAAACGCCAATTTCATATGTAAGGACCTAATAGATATTTTATTTTATTTTTTGTATATAGGGATGTTTTGAAACTCAATCTAATTTTAATAAGCAATAACTTCAGATTGATACACGTTATGATACTTTACTAATAGGTTAAATGTAGGAATTAGCTTATAGAGTGTATTGAAATTAATATAAATAAATAAAATGTTGGTTGGGTAGGTTTGATACTCAAAGTCTCATATGTGTAACAAGTTGATTGTCTATTTGATAAAAAATACATTTTAAATGTTTACTTACGGTTTTGCTACATAATTTTGTACATTGAGTTAAACAAGCGTAACGTATCCAGTACAGTAAATTTTCTATGTTACTTAAATCTTGATGAAAACGGTATACTTCTTTCAAAAATAAATAAATAAGAATGTACTTAGGTTTTCACGGTCACTCAGAATCTTCCGGTTAGTGTCTTCTTGGGTATTATGCCGTGTTTTTACGGCCTTTCTGGCCAACGTCCATCATCAACCCTGCAATGGGATCAGAAAGGTCGTAAAAACACGATATAATACCTCAGAAGACACAAACCAGTATATAAATGAATAAGTATTATACCCTTTGTTATCATAACATTATCATAATTAAAGGAATGCTATTTAAAACCTTTTTTGTCTTATTACAGAACCTTGGAGTATGCGACTATCCTGAGCGAGTCGGCTGCGAGATCGCTGAATCCACTACCATGGGGATAGACAACAGCACTAGCATATTGGACAAATTCAAGAAAATCATCACAATAAATTCCGGTACTTACAAGCGCCTTTTTAATAACTTAAAATAGTTTTAAAAAATATTTATTATTTTATTTGTATATATCTACTTTTATGTGAGTTTTTTTTCACCAACGTGTTTCAGAAATTACCATTCCATCATCAGGGTGCTGTATAAAATATTAGATCTGCATTTTATACAAATAATAATATAGGGAAACTACTCATAAATGCAAAAGATAAAGATAATATAAATAACAATTCAGGTGTTTATAAATTGTCGTGTAAAGATTGCACAGCGTTTTATATTGGAAAAACCGGTCGAAATTTCAATGTAAGAGTTAAAGAACATTTAAGATGTCTGAATAATCATGGTTTTTCTGAATTTGTAAATCATTTATTAGAATATGATCACGGTTTTGATAAAAATGTAGGACTTTCTATTTTACACATAAATAATTTTGGTTTTAAATTTAATTTAGAATCATTATAAATTAGTAAAGCATGTAATAGTAAACAAAATATTATTAATAATCAATTGAATTCGACTACTAGCCCAATTCTATAATTTTTTCCAATAATTGCGAGTAATCAAGAACTTCAGTAATAAATTTTTTTTTAAACAATTTTTCAAATAATTTGTATAAACAAGGAACAAAAGACATTTCATTCGAATTTTTTGACAGTTATACCCTGATGATGGAATGGTAATTTCTAAAACATGTTGGTGAAAAAAAAAACTCACATAAAAGTAGATGTACACAAGTAAAATAATCAATATTTTTTTTAAATGTCAATCTACAATGTTGCTCAATCAAGTGAGAAAAAAAAAAGTTTTATTTTCAACCTCTAAAAATGAGATCACGTCTTAACTTCTAAATCTGTCAACGTCATTCGTGTTTCTCTCACGTTTCAACATTCACGTTTCTCTTTTTATAATGTCCATTTTAATCCTCATTCATCTCAGTAACTGAAATCTAAATTCCACTCTCTATCTTATCATGTCCTCCACTCCCTTCAGCTGACTACTTCACTATCCGTCACCATTCATAATACTGAATTCTTCAACTCATCACTTCATGTGCCGTCGGCTAGGTTATGGATTCCACTATGTACATACATCACAGACCATAACCATTTCACCAGATTTCGAATTAATAAATAAATAAAATAAATAACTTTCTTCAAAACAGACTTCATTATCACGGAGCTGTTTTAGTTTTTGTATTTTTTTACCGGAAATCTATTTCAATTGTTCCACTTGATTATAAGTGGAACAATTAAAATAGAGTTTAAGGTGATATTATGAAAAACAGGAAATAAATAAAATAAACGAGATGAACGCAAAATAATTAAATCATATTATAATGGTGGAATTAGCGTTAACATTGTATTGATTATGATTTCCTTATTTGAATGTAATGAAATATTATATATTTTAACAAAATGTTATTTATGTCAGTATATAACCACTAACCGAAATTGCTTTTTTGTCTACCGGTTTCGAGACGTAACCCGTCTCATCGTGTAATATATGTCCATGAAGAAGCTTGGATTATTTATTTATTTATCTTTGGGAATGTAAAAAATTTGGCTAATTCTTTGGCAAATCTTAAAATTTATGTAAATATGATAAAAAATTAAACTACGCCATTTCCTTTTTTTAAAGATTGTTAAAGATATGTGACAATATAAGATAATTCTTGGTTACAAAATATGTTGAGCAGGGGTTGGGAGGATGGAGTGGAACGTAGGATTAGGATAATGGAACGAAAAATGAGAGTAGATGGATAACATAAAGTGAGTGAACTAGTTAAGGTGCGATTAATTCAAATTAAAATTGAGTTGTAATTTAAGTTAAATGAATTAATACTTAAGAATATTCTGATTATACTGGTTATTCTTCTTTTGTTCTACGTCTTTTTTTGATACGTATACAGCCTCAAGGTGATCTTCAATCTGCCGCCTGGAAAACCTTCGAATACCAGTCATTCCTCCCTCACGTAGTTACCAGATGCATTTGACGCCGGACCATTGAGAGATCTTTAAAATTGTTACTTTTTTATCATTCCTTACAAATTGCGCTTTGTTCTGTTTCAGGTTTGTTCACCACCACAATTTGGTGCAAAACGGGGTACGTTACCAAAATTGGAAAAGGCTGCACGACCATTTCGCTCTGCAAACCCGACAACTATTTGCAACAGGTAACCTGCCCAAGGAGAACCGCGTTCGACCGAAATGCCGGGAAATGCATCATCGACTCCAAAGCTGTTTGGTAAGAATCTTACACTGAAAATGGTCCACAATTTTAAATACCTGACCCCAACTGAAACGGTTTATCGTATAACATAGCAAGAAAACGTTGATAACATTACAAAAATCTAAGGACAAAAAATCATTAACAAGCTAGCAAATGGCTAAATACAAGACAAAGACATTAAATTACACAAAACACGAAAATCATTAACACTAGACTAGGATGGATCAAAATTACCACATATTATGCAGAGCATTGGTTTGTATGTTCCTAATAATTATATTAGACATCGTCAGCATAGATTGTTTCACATTCCAATATACAGGACCAATCTGCCGATGGTTATGCCTGTTGGAAGAGCCACAGCTATGCTGAACAAAATCGCTTTGGATATTGGTATATTCCATGTGTCTGAGGGGGTTTTCCGAAGTAGGATTCACTTACACCTTTGACCAGATTGTGCAGGCCATTTTTAATTGTTTAATAATAAATATGATTATTTTAATATATAATATATATATATATGGATATATATATATATATATATGTTAGTTCTAACTACTTTGGGGGTAACCCGCGTCAAATCCCAATGTAGTTAGAACTAACATATATTGTACCCGTGAAAGCCTTCGATTTAACATATATATAGATATATATGTATGCGTGTACGTGTGCGTATATTTTTGATATAACTTCATAATATGTATGCCTTGACTATAAAGTTTGTAATATACATGTTATGGAATAAATAAAAATAGAATTGAATTGAATTGAATAATTCACGCCAAAACAAAAATAGGATAATCACGACTAATTTGTAACGGATTAAAATTATACAATGACTTACCACAACAATTGACTACTAATGATTTCAAAATATTTCAAAAATTTCAAAACTCAGCCCAATAAAACAAATTACTTTGAGCCATTATTATTACATACGTATTACATGTATCGAACTATTA
This sequence comes from Agrypnia vestita, assembly GCA_016648135.1. Classification (NCBI taxonomy): domain Eukaryota; kingdom Metazoa; phylum Arthropoda; class Insecta; order Trichoptera; family Phryganeidae; genus Agrypnia; species Agrypnia vestita. The sequence continues at coordinate 6,475 of JADDOH010006577.1, read as the reverse complement.
TGTAAAATGTTATCCGTGGACCTTTCAGGTCTCTGTCATATTTTAAATAAAATAAAAAAATAATAAAATCAAAGTTATGCAGAAAGCATCCAGCCAACAAAATGCTAAAAATGAGTTATGTACGGGTTTGGACAGCTCAATACCAAATCTTTATAATGCTCTAAAACGAAAACGTCCAAGCTCTAAGACATAGTTTTTTTTTGTAAATTCTATATTTTTTCTTATCTACATCATGGCCAACACCGTTAAATTAAATCTTTAACTAAAAAAAATATAGAAGTATCATTACTAATTACGAAAACTGTGTATACTGTAACTGTGTTACGAGACCATAGTAATATATACGTTATTGATTCGAACATATACTCGATATAGAACTTTCAAAACTTCATAATGTGTGGATGTTCTTACGATGGAATTGGTGAACGTTGTATTGTGTAGAGTGATCACTTAAGCCAGCTTTTAGAGGTTGTAAATCCTGAGCCATCGTATAAGAGACTTCAATCTACTTTTCTCATTATAAATTAGCTTCGTCTTTACGAGACTTCTATACTTTATCCTTAATTTTTAAAAAAGTGGTTTTACTGTTCTGCGGCTTCAAATTTACAAATCCTTGGCAAACAAAAATATTGGTAAAAACATCCATGTTGTATGGACGCCTTAAGCAACTTTTTAATTCTACTGTTTCTACACGATGATACTTATGTATAAAATATCAAAGGGGGTTGAATATTTTCTGCGCCTCAGATAACACTTGTTACTTCATGCTTGATCAAATTCATAGGACATAGAACATGGAAAAAAAATAATACTATTTTTCGTATATTGAGACATTTTGTAGAAAGAATACAAACCATGTAAACACGTCATATCTTCACAAATTAAAGTTTTGATCTTATAATTACATTAAAAAAACATCTCTACAAAGAGCCCTACGCAAAGTATGCAATAATGAATTTAATAACGACGTATTAGGTTTTTGTTGTTTCAAATTTTTAGGAGCCATTTTCTCAGTTCCATGTCTTTTGGATTCTTTCTTCATAACTACGTCCAATTGTGGGGTATAAAAGCAAAGGCAGCGATATCCAAAAAATTAAAAAAATGTTTTGAATGCAGTCACCGAGGATTACTATGATTTTATTGATCTATCCCTTTCAAAATCCTTTTTCCTTTAAATTTATAGGCTATGTATCCTATAAAATCTCGAATTCAGTTCATTTAAATAAGTAATCTTCGCTGACTGCATTCAATTTTTTTTTTTGGATATTACTGCCTTCGATTTTATATCCCATAATTTAAAAAATATTATTCCATCATATTATTTTAGTTATTATTCAAAGGCTTTTATTTTATGTTTGTTTGACACGTTTTGGAGATAAAACGATTTATAATTATATATTATATTTGCTATAACCCGTCAAAAACTTCGTAATTTTATTATTTAAAATTCTAAAAAGTTTAGCACACCTTGGATTGAAGGAAAGAGACAGAGAATTTATTTAGGAAAACGAGTCGAGAGATGTCTCCAAAGAACCCTAAGGAAAGCAAATTTCGTATATCAGAGACTATCTGACTATCTCTAGTTGATAATCTCTTAAAAACCTCCTCCGTGAAGATGGCTTAAAATATGGTTATTCAGGCTATTAACTATTGACGGTTATTTTGTGGGCATTTTAGACTTAAGTTATTAGAGGCTATAATACCCACAAGAAATAGACATTTCTTAATTATTTTGATTAAATATTCTTTGCATTATGCAGTCATCATATACAGATATTAAATTTAATGTATAAGGAAACATTCCCAAACTGTGGATGTCCCACGAAATGATGACGTCTGTTTTGTGATGCTGGAAAATGGCATTTTTTATTATTTCTCTGTAGTGTGAATTCACAATTTTACTATACAAAAATAATTTCGTTTACAACTGGTGCAATTTTGTTTACAGCTGAAACCGACAGATGGGGAAGTTTCATCCGAGATTGCAACCGCTACCGAAAGAATCTAGGTGGACGACTGATTAGTTTGTAATTTATACCACAGGAAATATAATGTAGGTTTTCTTAGGGGAATATTAATTAATAATAAATACTATTTCTTCAAGAATTTACGAATTTTCTTTACCTTGATATTCAAACTCAGCGATAATATTAAATAAGATGTTTTTGAATAAGTCCAATATGATTTTGAATAAGTCAAATATGATTTAAATAATAAAACATTTTGACTTTAAACCATACAATAATAATAATTGTACATCAGGTGAACTTAGGGTAGTATTTTGTGTTTGAGATGCATTTTTTTTATCAACATGGTAATGTTTTGCAAAAGTGGTTTTATATACCTATTCAAGTGGTAAAAACAAATAGATTTTTTTTACCACTTTATAACTTACCCCAACAATTTTCATGAAAGCCTGGTGTTCTATTATATTTCATTCATCATGGTTCTATAGCCTGAGATGTCTCGTACAGTTGTAAACCTCAAGAATTCAAGTCCCTTCAGATCCCATTCTGCCAATGAAGTCAAACTCTACCGATGCTTCGTCTCACTCCAGGGTTTTAAATTTTCAAGTACGTCTATGTCAAATAATATCCAATCCGAGATACCTAACCTGTAAAAGTCTTACGACTTTAATAAACTTGACGACGCTGACGTCAGGCTTATCGTAGAGCTAGTAAAATATTGCGTAGGTATGTGGTGATGCATTTTTAAGACTGTTATATGTGATAAGAATGTGTATAAAAAGGTATATTTGTATACAAAAGAGAACCGCCTTTAACTTTCGGTATTCGATACTGTTTAAAAAGTCTCTCCTACTTAATTTTATCAACAATTATCTAAATCCCTAGCACACATAATGACAATTCTTTAATTATGATAATTCTCTTACATATAACAACTGCAAAATTCGTCCTTAAATTTAGGATTTTCATCTTATTCTGCATCAGTAAATAAATAATGAATAAAATGTCACAAGAATTCAAGATCTACTGCCCTTCCTGTCAGAGAGAAACCCAGTGCTGTATTTTCTTCGACCTGGATCAAAGAAAGAAGATAAGGGCGTGCTTCCTTTTATTGACGTCTCCAGAAACCTGTACCATTTCCAATCCACATTTCGTGTTCAAACATAAGTAGTGTATTGTTTTTCTATGTATTTTATTCATTTTTACTCTGTAAAAATTAAATAAAATCTTACAAAGGGTAAGACAAACAATCATATATATATTTTTAATAGATTCATCTACTTCGCTTTAAAATAAATAATACTCTACAGCTGCTGTAGCTGCCAGGTGAACGACCCAAAATTATTTAAAAAAAAATAATAATCTAACCTTTTTATTTCAACCTAAATAGATCATTAAGACGGTATAAGGCTACTTTGTGATGGATATGGCATGGTTCAACATCTGTTAGATACAAAAATAATTCCATTTTCTTTTAGAAAAATATATTAGGTCCTTACATATGAAATTGGCGTTTAGTATGGGAGGAACATAAATCTGTTTTTTTTTTATTATAATATATTTATTTAATCAAAGTATGTACCATTGCTATCTATGCACTTTTGCTATCTCATAGGTAGTTCATCGATCCCTTTACTAAAAAAACCATTCGGACGGGAATCAATAAAATCTTTGAAGGCGGTTTGGACTGCCCCATCGGAATTGAATTTTTTCCTTTGCAAGAAGTTATCCAAATTTCGAAAAAAATAGTAATCTGTTGGGGCAAGGTCCGGAGAGTACGGTGGATGTCTTAGACATTCCAATTGAAGCTCCTCTAATTTGGTAGCCGTCTGTTGTGCAGTGTGTGGTCTAGCGTTATCATGAAGCAGCAGTGGCCTAGAGCGATTAACCAGCCTCGGTTGTTTAGCAGCTAGCTTTTCCATCATGGTTTGCAGTTGCTGACAATAGACATCTGCCGTAATCGTCTGGCCAGATTTAAGAAAGCTGTAGTGAACGACACCAGCACTAGTCCACCAAACGCTCACAAGTAACTTTTTTGGAGTCAATTTTCGCTTGGGGCATGGTTTGGCTGGTTCGGCAGGGTTCAGCCATTGCGATGAGCGCTTCCGATTATCGTACAGGATCCACTTTTTATCACAGGTAATGATTCGATTTAAAATCCCTTCATTATTATGCCGGTTGAGTAATGCAACGCAGCAGTCAACGCGCGTTTGTTGATTTGCTTCACTCAATTCGTGAGGTACCCACCTTTCAAGCTTTTTCACCTTACCAATTAGCTTCAAGTGGATTAAAACAGTTTTATCACTAACACCGCAGCCTGCAGCTAACTCGGATGTGGTTTGCGATGGATCGCTTCCACAATAGCCTTCAATTCTTCATTATCAACTTTGGTCTCCGGCCGTCCACGGGGCTTGTTCTGCAGGTCGAAAATTCCAGAACGAAAACGTTGGAACCAAAAACGCACTGTGTTTTCTTTTGCGGCACCGTCGCCATACACATCATTAATCCTTCGAGCCGTTTCGCAGCACTGGTGCCACGGTGGAACTCGTACTCGTAAATAACGCGATATTTCAAGTTTTTCATTTTGTAAACTGAGTGACGCAAAGAAAAAACAAATTTTAGGAAAAAACAAATGAATTATAATTTTCAAAACACAAATACATGAGTAAATAGCTGTATAAATTTGGATTTGGAATTCCTAACCAAAGAGAAGATATTTGAGATCAAATTTGCCAGTACGGCCAAACGCCAATTTCATATGTAAGGACCTAATATTTAGATTTCAGATATTCTCTTTTTATGTTTAATAGTGCATTTGTAATATTATAAGCTTAGTAATACTAAACAATTACTCGAATAACTCATTAATTCTTACACACGGACTTCTTTCCTTATAAGTATCGTTATTATCATCTTCGTCTTCTTATTCTAGGAAAAAATGGGAGCCCAAAGTCTTGACAAGACGGTTCCATCTCGCTCTGTCTTGTACCACTCCTTGTAATCTAAGTTAACCAATGTTTTTTTTTATCTTCATCTTGTTACATGACATAGGAGATGGAGCCGCTCATCTCACTAGGAAGAGCCTGTGCCGAGATGAGCAGCTGAACAATATAGTGAGAACAAAAAATAATAAAGATATACAACAAAATACTATATAACTATAAGATTAATTAATTAATTAATTGAGTATATAAATATAAAATGTGTTTAGTTTAGTATATAAATAAAAAATAATTATAAAAAATATAAAATATATAAAAAAAAATATTTAATCTATCTTCCTACATTTTTTGGATATGTCCGGGGGCGACTCACGAAGTTGCCAACATGATACCTGTTGATGGATACTCAATTTAAAGGGAACCTATGTCGAAATATTGACATATAGACAAATATTGACATTCTTGTTACCTTCACTTGTTCTTGTAACTTACCAAGAGGGTGGGTACATCATATTTGGCGCCCTTTCATTAAAGTAGGCCTAATATTCAAATTTAAACATAGCCAATTTAGTATTGATACTTCTCCGGGATTTCTTCCTACTTCATTTATAACTGGGTAAAATTCGGGGGCTTCAAAAGGTACAGTATATAAATGAAAATAACTTATATTTGTTTTATTTTTATTTACAAATAAATTGGCATTTTATAAAATAAAATAACAAGTACAACAATCTTTCTTGCTCGCTTACTTACTGCCTGTAGTTTATTTTTAATTTTTTTTCACAGACATTTTTATTTTAAAGATGTAACAACAGCTTCATATGAAACATCTAATATTTTTTTTTGTTTTTTTTTTCAAAAGCTCACATATTCGTACCATTCACTCGATTTTTATTTTTTCTTTTAGTTATGTTTATCCTAAACAAAACTTATATAATTTTTTAATTTAAATAAAAAATAATAAATGAACTAACTTATTTTATTTTAAATGTAGAACGAACTACACTATTTTGATGTTTGATCTTATTAATTAATTAATTAGTAATATCTAGTTTTATACTTCACCACCCAAATCAATGCCAGCCGATCAAAAATATTAATCTCTATCAAAATCAACAACCATTTATTTATCTTTCTCGCTCATATTATTTTAAAGATATCTGTCGTTTGAATTGACTTAACATTATTACTTATAAATAATTATAATATAACATTGAAAAATAGGTTTGATTTTTATTTTTTAATGAAAATACATTTTATTGAGGAGTTTCAAATTTATAAAAAAATATTTTAAACAAATTTATATAAAAAAATTAAATGGATATATTTATCCGCGCGAAACCTAGGGTGTTTAGGTTTTTGGGATTCATTGCAGTATAAAGTTGATTACCATTTTGAAATGGAAAAAATATATATCATTTTTTTTGTAATCATACTATGGCGCAATTGGTTTTGCTGTTTTCCGAAAAAAATGTAGGTAGATACATTTTTCTGTAGGTGTATCTTTCTAATTCATTCGTCAAAATTGTTTTTTTTTTTAATGCATTAGTGAAATGTAATTTCGAG
>JADDOH010006576.1:0-27216 GCA_016648135.1 Agrypnia vestita | reverse complement strand
CATACAGCATGCCTTAAGCGTCACACGTGTCTAACAAAATTCATGTATCTAACAGATGGACATTAGACATGGTAGACAGATTACTAGTAGTACTACGTGCTTGCATGGCTGAGAAGTCCGGTCCTGGTGTCTCTTGCCAAAAGTATGAAAATATTGTTTTATTTTTTGTGTCTCTTTGTATTTTTCCCTTTTAGGGGTATTTAAGGCATGCAAGGCCAAGTTCGTTCCACTATCTCCTGTGGTGGATTCCACCACACGGGCGGCATCTGGCGTCCATGGGAAGCAACCGACCTACAGGCGGCGAGCGAGAAGACCTTCATCCCTGTTCCGTTCGCTTGACCGCCAATACTACGAGACCCGCGTAACGCGTCGCGACTTTACGAATTACCTATTAGACATTTAAACTCGCGTGCACCAATATGCACTAATAAAACCGATCCGCGGTCCCGCGATCTCTTGCTACTAACATATGTAAGATTAACGCTTTTCAACTTATATTGTATCTTGATTGAATAAACTCCCGGTGACTTGTACACGCTACATTCAGTGCATCATTTAGGAGGAGTTAGAAACCCCGCGGCGACCCTGCTATCTGGACCAAGCTGCATCACCAAAACGTGAGTACCATCTGGTAATATAGACACCCTAGACACACTGGTTGCAGCCTCAAAGTGCGAAGGATATTGGGATCCCTGTGGCCTTGGAGTCGGGACCGCCTAGGCGTGGTACGAACGAACTTGGCCTTGCTGTGGATTTGTTCTTGTGTGATTGAAATGTGTCATCACACACGTAACATTAAATTGTTACATGTGTATTGTTACAGGATCTGCTCAGGCGGTAACACTTACACAATTATCTCCGTATGTTGTGAATATCTGTGAATGATAAGTCGCATGGAAAGTGCCGACAGGACGAATGTGGTGACAGCTGGTAATTTAAGCTTTCCCCTGCAATTTGCACGGATCGTGCAATGATAAGAATTATGAGAGCGGGATAAGAAAACTTTCCCGTTGCACACTAGATTCATTTGCTTGAGCTCCTGTCTCGAAGAGTTCACGCAACGCTCCCGCAGATCTTCCAAAGTGTGCCAATACACCATCTCTGATTTCATTTGAGCTGTTTTACGTTTTATATTGGTTGTACATTTTAACTTGACAGGTAATAAAAGGCCCTCCACAACTTAGAAAACTTTTCGTTTCAAAACCCCCGAGACGCCTTCCCCAACTGTGTGATCTCTCTTGAGTTCATCGTTACTGTTGTAAATGTTATGTCAGCTTTGTACTGGATTGTGATTTTAATGTATAAATGAATATTTTAGTGTACGGCAGTGTGTCTTTTGTTGGCAGCCATGTGGTGCTGTTGTGCCGCATTGCGGCATACCACGTTGCCATGTACCTGGTGACGAATGATTACGATCAATTTGGGAGTTTTCGCTTACGAAACGGTCCGGGGTACGCGATGTGTTTCCATTTAGTGTTCGGTATCGGGCAGTCATCTTATTTGGTAATAATTATATTTTTAACATTGAAAAATAGGTGACTAATTAACCTAGAAGACCTTGGAGTGTTGGTCAAAAAAATTTAGTATATCGACAAATATCCAATCAATTACACGATTAAATATTCAGAAGTTAGTTTTCCATTAAAATGTTAAGTGACCGGCGCTAATGAAAATTATTGGATCTGTCGTGATCTTATGTAAAAACTCAGTGTTCCTATTGAATTACGATACGGAGCATCGTTATTAAGCGTGAATTTACAAAATAATCATTTTTATAGTAAATTTCACCTCACAAACATTGGACTGATGAAGAGATATTATCAAAAGTTTTTCGAAGCCAATTCGATGAACGAGGCCATATCGCCTATCGTTGTTATGGGCCGAATATCCAGTTTGCTCCCGTTTAACTATCATATTTTTCCCGGAAAGTCTAAAACTACTCTGAGCCGCCTTGACGTCGCCAAAATTCTGATTCCAGGAATAATTTACTGGAGTTCCTTCATTCTCGTGATTCCTTTAGACTGGTACAAACTGGACGACAGGAGTACTGACAAAACGTACCTCTATGGAGAAAAATTTCAAATATATTCCGGATTTATGACGTCACATTGCATTTTAACCTTCATGTTCGTGAAAATCGACAATTTAGCGAAGACTTTCGAATTTTCAAACGAAATTGATAATATTTTCGTGAAACTGGGAAGTAAAACTAATTTTCAAAAAAAAAAAAAAAAATTTTTTTTGTTCGTTGTTATGCAACAGATTTTTTATTTTTTATATATGGCATGCGTCACGAAATTGAGTCCACTTTTGGAACATTTCACAGACTTGCCAGTAATGATCGTGAAAAACAGCAGTACTTTCTACACCACTTACATACAAATGACATGTTCGTTCCTCATATACGTCGCTATATCAAACCTTCGCATACTAAACGAAGAGATAATCAAAATCTCTTCTATACAAGACACGACGGCTGCTTCCAAGAAATCGACTTCTCGGGACATTTGGCGAAAATGCGATGCACTTTCCAGGAACCACATCGTGTTGGAAAAATTGGACCTCGCTTGGAAGGCGTACGCTAAAATCTGCGCCTGCAATTTCCTGATCAACGAATACTTCTCAATGATAATGTTCGCGATAATCTCGGGCTCATTCTTGAACACCGTATTTCAAATATTTCATCTGATGTCTCTGGTGATATCTTCGGCTGGCGAATCTCAGATTCCCTGGGAGATGTTCTCGCTGGCATTGCTCCAAAGTTCGATGAACTACTGGAACATGTGCACGCTGATTTATACCTGCAATTCTGCTGAAGAAGAGGTGAGTTTTTTTTAATTTTTGATAGGAGACGATGGGTCTCCCAGACACATAAACCTCTATAGAAAAATAGGTAAACATATAAAAACACAATTACTAGATTTTGTCCACAGAGGGATGATCATTAAATTTAGTTGAAAAAAATCCAGTAATTGTATTCTTAGAACACACAAAAGAAAAATTTTAAAACAATTTTCAGGGCTACTCTAGTGTATATGTTAAATAATTCGGATGAATATCATACATAAGTATTAAAAAAATATTGCTTCATACTCAAGTCAAAAAATGTAGATGTTTCATTCAAAACTGCAACAAAAACTTCTGGCATGGGGCCTTCCGTTACCACCGCTTTTAACACTACGGCGAAAACTCCCAACAAGAATGGAGTATCAGACAAAGCAGCAGCCACTTTTGATGCAGCAGTTCTGCACGACATCAAGTCTGATGTTCCAATTTTTTATAAGAATAAGATGCGCACACAAAGAAAGAAAACAAGAGAGAATATTATGACACAAGATAAAGTTTCGCATGTTTCAGCCTTGTATTTTTATAGTTGTAAAGATTCAACTCCAGTGGTGACTCTTTTATTTTCCCATATATTACAAAAAGCTTCGTCTCTATGAGTCTATAATTTATCTTAATTAATATCAACTATTATTTAGGTTGCAATAATATTGTTGCTTTATTATACCTTATCGCGCTGATTCGCTATCGAGGATTCCGCACGCAGGTAATCTTTCAAATTATTTCGCAGGTTGAATATGATGCACACTTGTTCACCGACTATTGTTTCGCTTCACTTGTCACTTTATATCTAGCGCCCACTAAACATCAAAACAGACTACTGTGTAGGAATGGCATCATCTGCTGTTGTAAGAAACCGTCATTTCGCAAATGTTCATGGATATATATGTGCATTCTAGACTTTTCCAGTTTTTTTCCAATTTGTTCTAAACCTTCAGAGTGTTGGAAAATCCTCTTTTATTTTATTATTTTTGTTTTTACAGTCTCATTATAAGATTATAATATTGTTACTGAACGGTTTTTAAACACTAGATATTAGGTCCTTACATATGAAATTGGGTTTAGTATGGGAGGAACATAAAGCCGATTTTTTTTTATTATAATATATTTATTAAATCAAAGTATGTACCCTTGCTATCTATGCACTTTTGCCATCTCATAGGTAGTTCATCGATCCCTTTACTAAAAAACCATTCGGACGGGAATCAATAAAATCTTTGAAGGCGGTTTGGACTGCCCCATCGAGTTGAATTTTTTCCTTTGCAAGAAATTATCCAAATTTCGAAAAAAATGGTAATCTGTTGGGCCAAGGTCCGGAGAGTACGGTGGATGTCTTAGACATTCCAATTGAAGCTCCTCTAATTTGGTAGCCGTCTGTTGTGCAGTGTGTGGTCTAGCGTTATCATGAAGCAGCAGTGGCCTAGAGCGATTAACCAGCCTCGGTTGTTTAGCAGCTAGCTTTTCCATCATGGTTTGCAGTTGCTGACAATAGACATCTGCCGTAATCGTCTGGCCAGATTTAAGAAAGCTGTAGTGAACGACACCAGCACTAGTCCACCAAACGCTCACAAGTAACTTTTTTGGAGTCAATTTTCGCTTGGGGCATGGTTTGGCTGGTTCGGCAGGGTTCAGCCATTGCGATGAGCGCTTCCGATTATCGTACAGGATCCACTTTTCATCACAGGTAATGATTCGATTTAAATCCCTTCATTATTGTGCCGGTTGAGTAATGCAACGCAGCAGTCACCGCGCGTTTGTTGATTTGCTTCACTCAATTCGTGAGGTACCCACCTTTCAAGCTTTTTCACCTTACCAATTTGCTTCAAGTGGATTAAAACAGTTTTATCACTAACACCGCAGCCTGCAGCTAACTCGATGTGGTTTGCGATGGATCCGCTTCCACAATAGCCTTCAATTCTTCATTATCAACTTTGGTCTCCGGCCGTCCACGGGGCTTGTTCTGCAGGTCGAAATTTCCAGAACAAAAACGTTGGAACCAAAAACGCACTGTGTTTTCTTTTGCGGCACCGTCGCCATACACATCATTAATCCTTCGAGCCGTTTCTGCAGCACTGGTGCCACGGTGGAACTCGTACTCGTAAATAACGCGATATTTCAAGTTTTTCATTTTGTAAACTGAGTGACGCAAAGAAAAAAACAATTGAGGAAAAAACAAATGAATTATAATTTTCAAAACACAAATACATGAGTAAATAGCTTTATAAATTTGGATTTGGAATTCCTAACCAAAGAGAAGATATTTGAGATCAAATTTGCCAGTACGGCAAAACGCCAATTTCATATGTAAGGACCTAATATATAACTGATGTATAACTCGACATTTTTTTACGAAATACCAACACCAAAATTAACAAAAACCTATTTTCAGGCAAAGCAAACTTCTTGTCTTATTAATAACATGATGGCTGAAGAAACGGATGAAGAAATCGCTGATAAGGTAAACTAGATATAAAGATTAGTCATTTGATTTAAATTTAGATAGAAATTGAGAAATTTTTTAAAAGGAAGGGATTTATTTTTATTTTTTATCGATTATTATTAAGTTTGATATTAAACTTTTTTATCGTCACAATATGGTAGAATCCGAAGGAATTATGCATTATCGAAATATCTCGAACGATCCACACCAATCTGGAATTGACTGAGCTATTCTCACAAATGTTGGAAACATCGAGAGAGCGATATTTATAGAAAAAGATAGACCGACTATTACACAACAGCATGTCAGAGTTGGCAGCAGTCTAAAGCTATAGAAATCCACAGATAAGTGAAATCGTGCGGCGTGTGTGATTCCAGCGGTAGTAAATCAAGAAAGCACCTACTGACAAATGAGAAGTTTTGTAGTTGGGAACCTGAGCGATCTCTATATGAGACATAACTTATTCAGGTCCAATTCGTGTCCAATAACTTTTCATATTCTTGAACACGAATTTAATAGGAAAAATTAAATTGTTTTAAGCGTTTCATTTGCCTTTCACAGTCACATTTTTGTAATTTCTTATTAAGTACTTACATGACTTTTTATTTGTCTCGAACAAACGTGTATTGGGAAATCTTGCATCTCAGTTACGTTGGAGGAGCTCCACTGGATTGGGCAAAACGCGGCAATTTTGTTTGTTTTCAAAATTAGTACCGCCTACTCATTTCCACATCTTCTATTTCTTCTTGTCCGGTTATCGAACGTTAGCCATCTTGTGGGCGATCATTATTTCAGATTTTCTGACTACCTCATATTCTTCGAGGATTACTAAAATATGATGTACTGAATTCAAGATTTTATAGAAAACATAGCCTATAAATTTATATCAAATGCGATTTCGAAGGGGAAAGATAAATGATAAAATCTTTAATTAATTACATTTTAAATTAGCAGTCCTTGGTGACTGCAAAACATTTTTTTATTTTTTAAAATATTTCTGTCATTACTTGTATACCCCACACCTGCATCGAACACTGTAAATAGCCTGAATGTTAAAGGCGAGTGTCCTTCACGCATACCTTCTTATGCATACAAGCGACACTTCCCACCGATGACTCTCTACTCTTTATGCTACAATTTCAACAATGTTTCTTTCCGTTCTTCCAGCTCCACCTCATGTCGACCCACATGCTGCACACCTACCCGAGGTTTTCAGCCGCTGGACTGTTTCCTGTAAACAATACACTACACTTCACCGTAGGTTTTATAAGTTTAGAATTTATACTATTTTTTTCAAATATGCCTCTTCTTCTTCTTTTTTGTTGGCGTTTCACCCCTACGGGGTGTTCTTGCCACAAAACAAGTGTTACTTCATTGGCAATGGGTGTGATGGTTGCGTTTTTTTTTATTTTAGAATTTTAAATTGTTAACGATTCTTTTTAGGATAAACATTATTCTGTGTGGATGATTCAATGCTATTAGTAACATAATGTCAGTTTATTTAATTTTTATAGATTTATACCGTTAGCTTGTAGGAATCTTGTTAGTAATTTCAAAGTGATTTGATCATTTGAAGATAAGAGGGTTGGGTTAGGTTAGGTTAGGTTTATAATATTTTCAAATATACTGTTAATACCAAAAAAGGAAATTTTTAAAATTAATTTGTCCACAAGAAAAAATTGCCACGCTTTCTTTCCATCGAATAATAAGGAGAACGTATTCCACCCTTTTTCTATGCAAAGTTTTCCTTTCAAAAACTTAAGGGCACGCTCGTTCTTCTTAGCCAGTGCACATGTCTCAGACAAAGGTTTTATAAGCGCATTACGCCCGCTTCATACATTGGTGCCAACGTTGGTACAGTGTGTGGATTTGGACAATATAGCATTGGAACCAAGATTGTCCCCAACATCGGAACTTATCTGTCAGTTTTTCGTTTTTTTCGACGAAATATTGAAATACAAAAAGGGGCTGGGGTAGAAACTTCGGTTTTAATATGAGGGAGGCCTTTTTGTCTGTAATACTAAATATAGAATTTTATCATTTTTTTGTAACAGAAAAAGTTAAATAAATTACCTAGTTTAGGTGTAGGGAGGTATTCATCAGACATATTTTAACGTTGGCTCTACACACATTTAATTTAATATTGACAGTTTTTGACTTCAATATGTGGGCGCTGTCCCATAAACAAGAACTAACGCTTACGCCAACGTTGGCACTTATGTGTGGATCCGGCTTTATACACTCAGACTTTGGCGTTCCAAAACAGCAGTATATTAATTTTGGGGGCGGAAATTGTTTTTTTGAAGATTTGCACTTGATTTGCTTTCTTGGATCTGTGGCGACCCTGTCGGACTACGCACACATATTACATATACATGCGTACAAAGCCCCGCTTACCGTTGCTTTGTCGTCGCCCAAAAAAAAAAGAAAAATGATTGACCGAGAACAAAGAGTCGTGTACCCATCACTTGATCGAGCGGACCTCCTTTATGCGCTAAGACTTTGTCCGGAGTCTTTTTGTACTGTTGTACTAGTATCATTTTACCTGCTCCCCGTGGTTTCTTCCCCTTGAAAATTAACGTTTTAACTTGTAGGATCCTTTCATTAAGTGCAGACCTAAACCTTTCCACAATTCTATTAATTTATTAAATAATAATAATAAATCGATACAAATAAGCTTAATATTTGCTTTTGATATATGAAGTAAAATGATTTTCAAAATTTGTTTTTTAGATAATCGGAGCCCTAACAACGTACATGGTCATCTTGTACCAATTCTCCATGTCAATGGCACCCAAAAAGGATGCAAGCTGAGCTGAGCCTTCGTTTATGTGAGCCAACACTAGGCTTAGTAGTTTATCACACCAATTGTGTCAAATCTACACCATTTTATGAAATTGACCTTCATTTTGCATGCTTATTCTTTAGGACCCTACGCAGGGGTTCTATTTTGCAATAAAGTTTCAAAATTTTACGTAGCACTTTGCGAAAAAAGTACCTAATTTTCTCTCACCCTACTTACACACCCCCTTTCCTTAAAATAATTGTGCGTCCAAATATCTATTACAAAGGGGTTGTAACCTCTGTCATACAAAGTTTGCATAGTCGCCGTCTTTCCACTCTTTAGGCCAGACATTCTGGCCCGAACCATTTTGGTAGGCAGCTCCGTGGGCCAGAGGTTCTGGCCCGGAGCAGGTATAACTTTACTCAACCGTTTCTATTTACCTAAGGATATTCTAAGAATTATTATTTCGCATAAGTACAGCGAAACATTGCAAAATGTTGGATTAACCAATATTTCTTTATTTTAATTTTCCGTTACTTAGATATTGTCTTGGAAAAATTGATGCATCGATTTAACTTATTGAATATTTGTCACATGTCAATATTTTCGGCACAGTCGGTTGTTATATGGCGCTGTCGGCATTTACGACCAGAATTCTCCAGTAATACTGCGTTGTTTCTCCCAGGCTCCTCCTGCTTTTAGTGACCACATTTTTCTTAACTCGGGGATATTGATATTCGTTATTGAAAATAACAGAAATAGTAATTTACGTATTTATAAAAATAGTTAATTAACCGATATGGAAAATAATGATAGTTTTACTTCCAAGTTCAGTTATAATGACGAATGCGATTACATCTATAGTAGTGATTATGAGGACCTTTTTACATTTAATAATATTCATTGCAATGACAATGGTAGTGTGATAGAAAATAATTCGGTAACAATCCAAGCCTCGCCGCGCGCCGTGAAGACCACTGCACTGCGAATATAGGGTTTTTGTTCTTTATTTTGTGTAAATAATTGGAAACTTTATAGGTACTATTGTGTAATAATAATGTAACGAAATAAAAAATTATAAAAATATAATAATTATTATTAATAAGTATAATTAGTTATCATATATTTATTTATCAACTAGTACAGGCAAGTCTTCTGTATTATCAAAATTTTATTGATATGAAGACTATTTATATTTGGGAATACAGCCGCCCTGAGATGGTCAATATAATCAATTTTAATTGCTGTTTTTTATGATAGGGATTGCGTCCTTTGCGGTTCTGAGAGAGAAAGAGGGCAAAGAAAACGAAAAATGTATCACTGCAAAAGTTGTGATAACAAACCGGCACTTCACGTGGGAGAATGCTTCGAAAAATATCATACTCTCAAAAACTATAAGTGATCGTGATTTAGTAATAATACAATGGTAAAAACTATAACTAGTAATAATAATAATAATAATAATAAGAAGAAGAATAATACAATACTTCTTCAAACACAGCAAAATTATTTTGTGGTGACATTATAATTATAATTTATAGAAATTAACTTTGTATCAGGCACGTGCAGTGGGAACATTGAAGCATGACTTTTTGTAAACGTATATTTTGGAAAAAAAATAATCGAATATTAATGCTACAGATTTTTAAGATATATCAAAATATGAATACTATGATAACAATTTGATAGAAATATTACGAAATATATGTTGTATTCCGATTTTTTCCAAATAACTGGTTACGTAAAAGTCATGTTGCGGTGTTCCCACTGCACGCCTCTGCTTTGTATACACCACTTTTTTATTGAAAAAAATTCAACATGTTTCAAAGCCAATTGCTTTTTCATCAGGATAACTAATGTAAAAAATTAAATTTTTCAAAATCGAGTATAGATTATCGAAATATTAAAAAGTTATATATGGAAAATGAATAATAATAAAGTACCCACTATTGAATTTGTTTCAATAAAAAAGTGGTGTATACAGAGTTAATTTCTATAAATTATAGTAATACAATAGTTAAGGAAGATAAATTTAATAACATTGGACAAATTCGTCAGCTTATTTTATTGTGATAAAAATACTTAAAATGTGACATCTATATATTATGTATAATATATGTACAAAATTCTTAACTTATAAACACCGTGCAGAATGTTTGCAAAACTTATTATCATTTCTTGTGGGCTGTTCTAAAATAAAGTAACCAATACAGAATAAGAAACCATAAACTACCCCTAAAACATAAACCAATCAATTGATCACCAGTCCAGGTAGTCACTGGTCAACCGGGACCCTTTTAGGCGAAGGCGTTAATCTGTTGCTATGCAGTATAAGATGATTAGAAAGGAATTACTTCAAGGATTTACATTCGATTGTTTGTATATTTTACCTATATTATACAAATTACTGCTATGCAATAAAATATATTATGCATATAAAACATATTAAAAGCAAATGTATTATCCTTACGTTACTTAATTCGTGATTTATCGTAATATTTTTTGCAAACTGTACCGACAATCGAATGGTCATACGAATTATGGGACAGAGTGCCCCAAAAGTAATGAAGCAAAACTTTATTATTTTTTCATTTTTAAATAAAAAGTATGCTTAAATTTTTCAATCAGAGTAGCCTATTGGTTCTGAGAAAAAATGGTCAGAGTGGAAAAGGTTTTAAAAAAAAATTGCAGCCAACAACAAAACCTATATAAATCGATAGAGGACATTTATACAAACATAAAATTATACCGTCATAAACTCTTAAAGCGTCAGAATTCTGAAATATTCACACATAAATATTGCTATTTTGGACCTATGAAATGTCATCCAAATGATACAATTAGTAAGTAAGTATTTTTAAAAAGCTGTGCGATTACGTGAATTTACGTTATTGTTTTTAAATAATTGTAAAGGTGATGAAATGTTACTGTTTTCACTGAATTTTTGTAGTTGTGGGTATAAATATACATAACGAGAAATAAGATAAATTATTTCATGAGGATGAGTACTTAAGTGCGAATGGAACGAAAACACGACGTTGCATTTTTTCTCTCACTTGTAGCTTCGTATATGTATTAGGCACTGATTTACATACAATCCCTGTGGCGATCAGATTTAACGTCTTTTACAAGCAAAACTTTTACATACCTCTCGAAACTCGTGCCTGCACTGAGTATTTGCGTAGTGAAGTGTGGCATAACTTAGTAAGTTATTGTAGGCCCACTAGTGATACATTTAATAGTACCCAAATGTCAAACATGCTTAAAATGTTACAAAAAAAAGACTTGCAATATTTGGATTTCGAAAGGTTAGGTTCAATTAATGATGTTGATTTTCATTTTTACATTGGATTTATTAAGGAGAATTTTTCAAACATTTTAGAACAGACTCCAACATTATCACGAACATTTAAAAACAAACCAAATACAGCACTAGCCACCGTTTTATGTAAATTGCATACTGGGGATTCACATGAAAGACTTTCAGCGTTTTTTATGATGACCAAACAGCATTTCGGGTGTGATATGAAAAAAGTGAGACGTTGTCTGATTATTGATTTTGTACCAAAACACTTAGGTTTCGACCACATTTATTCAGCAGGAAGAGCACACACTTACCGAGAAGAGCTTAATGCAAGAATTTTAAAAATTCCACATGCGTTATATAAAAATTCAGATCCTAACTCACGTCAGTTGATTGTTATATATGAGGGAACATATTTCTATCATCAAAAGAGCATCAATTATAAATTCCAGCGGAAAAGTTATAGCTCACATAAGTACCGCCATTTATCAAAAGTATTTTTACTTGTAACTACAGATGGGTATATTATAGAAGCGTTTGGACCATATGACGCAAACAAATCTGATGCCGAAATTATGACTCAATGAACACGGGAGTACGATGACAATCCATTCCATTGGTCTTTCCAAAAATAAAATAAATATGATGTCTTTATTTTTGACCGAGGTTTTGGGGACGTCATGGAAAAGATTCATGAAGTAGGTTACAAAGCTTTTATGCCAGTGACGAAATATGAAACTGAACGACAACTCACTACTCAACAGGCCAACGAACGAACGAACTCACGTAAAGTAACCTTGTTTCGCTGGGTGGTTGAGACCATTAATGGTCGTTTAAAAACTCAATTTCGGAAATTGCGATTCCAATATGCAAACATAGCCGTACCACATTTGTACGAAGAAGTTAAAATCGCATGTGCCCTTATTAACTCATTAGGAGTTAGATTGAGAGATAACGAGCTGGTATACGAATTTATTAATGAGATTTATCTTAAACATGACTCACCAAATAATTTAAGTGATTTGATCACGCAAAATAATTTCAATCTCTACCGAAGTATTTTTGGAAGTGAGTAGTGGCTTTGAGCAGTTTACGATGCTAAATTATAATGATTTAATCATAATCGCTCTAGGACCTTATCAAGTTAATCAAGCCAGGACCTATTACGCCGAACATGTCAAAGAAAATGGTGATTTTTTTATAGAAGTTAAGAGATAATATTGACTACAATTTAAGTATTTACAATATTATGGCTTTAGACCCGTGGCTCGTAAGGGCAAAAATTCAATCGAAGCATCATAGTAATCGGATATATTTTGTGTATATTTTGATTGACAACCATTTACAAGGTCGTTAAAAGGTAATCGGCCATTATTGTAACTGTCTGGTTGGAAATCGAACACTTGGATATTGCGCACATGTCATGTGCATTGTGTGGTATATGGCATGGGCAAGACGTCAAAATGATCCTCCACAACCACCATTTTTGGAAGGATATTCCAGGTTCCCGACGAAGAACGATAAAAATCTTAAAAAATGATGTCCACTAACAACTTATAAAATAGTAGCTTTGTTTTGTATGTATGGTGTGCAACATTAAATGTCGATATCTACTTTATTTCTCATTGTTTAATTTATTCACCCAACTCTTATTAAGTAGCGAATCGAGAGAAGAAATGCAACGTCGACGAGATACCGTTAATGACCCATTCTAAGAATATTTTCAAATTAATGTTTCTCGAATGATTTAGATAATAATAAAAATATCGTATGCGAAACAAAGTATGATGTTTAGTAACTCCTACCATTGTATTTGTAAAGTTGGCAGACTGAAAGTGCGTAATATGCGAAGCAGTAAGTGGGAGAAGAAATGCCACGTCCCTTGGATATATTTTCATCCCATTCTCACTTACCGGATGGGTACTTTACGTTTCGAGTGTTGAAAACTGAATATGTCTTGCTTTGTAAGGTGTCGCCTCAGCTCGCAGGCATTATTTTGTAATTCTTAGAATTAAATATTTAGAGGTTTTGAATAACCAATAAGTATCTGCTCGTCATCATTAAATAATTTACCTTATTTCTCATTAGGTAAGTTTTTCCGCCCATCTTCAAAATTCAATGAAAACAGTAACATTTCATCACCTTTACAATTATTTAAAAAGAAAAACATAAATTCAGGTAATCGCACTGCTTTTTAACAATACTTACTTATTGATTGGGTCATTTGGATGACACTTCATAGTTACAAAATAGCAATATTTATGTGTGAATATCTCAGAAACCTGATGCTTTAAGAGTTTATGACGGTATAATTTTATGTTTGTATAAATGTCCTCTATCGATTTATATAGGTTTCATTGTTGGTCGCGAATTTTTTTAAAAATGGCGGGTGTATGCAAAAATGTTACAACCCCTTTAATTGAAAGCTAAATTAAGCTAGAACAAATATTTTTTTTGTATAGTAACCCTTTAGGATTCTGCGGAAAAATATACAATATTTTCCTTCCCCTTCATTATACCACGTTTCTCCCATGATAGTAGCTAAACAATTACAATAATTGTAAAACATGTGTTTTTTAGTATCGATGTAATAAAGATTGTACAGTTTACAGCTTGTTAATTGATTTCCGTATGAACCTTCCCAACTATTCATATAACCAAATATATTCAATATTGTATATTATTATGACTGATTGCATAAAATTTCAATGCGTCGTACATGTAGTGACACATTAAGATAAATATTAGGTTCTACTTCTCTTAATTCAGAGAGAGATTGCATTAGTGCGGGGCTCTGAAGAAAGTAGTACATCGTAGCTGAAAAATATAAACCAATGTTTTGGCCATTGTGCTGAAAAATTTTTCCAAGCAGTAAATATTGTGATGATAAGAAATATCTGTTGAAAGAATAAGGCAAGAGAAAAATATGAATTTATGTTATAATGGTTCTTAATTTCACTATATAAATAATATCTAATCAAAAAAGTTAATAGACATACAGAAGTGTACATACATATTGAGATGTAACCGAATACGAGTGCTCTCAACAGCCCTAAAATTGGCAAATAAAAATAGCTTATTTCGATTTGCGCGGTTGGCGGCGCGCGCGCAGGGCTACCAGTTGTTTTTTCCTTGAGGCTCCATTGGAATAGAAAATCTAGAGGTGACAGCCCGCGAGGTCACCGCTCCAAATACGGGCCCAAGGGGTTCGCGAAATGGCGACCTTGGTAAGTTTTATCGAGATTCAAGGTGATGCGATACAGCAATAATCATTCGTGGTCTTTGTATTTTGTTCGGTTGTCTAATATAAATCTTTTTAGGGCCCGTAGAAGAGTCCTTTTTCTGCCCGCGTGACGGCCTGGCAGGCCGTATGCGTGCTGGTATCGATGCCTGAGATGAAGCGGCGTCTTGGGGCGCGTCGGCGGACCACAGGATTGCCGGGATGCTGCCGGTCCAACGCCGCTGAGACCGCCATTGGGTCCCGTTAGCCACGTTTGAGCATCGCCGAGGGAGAGGATCCAGGCAGATGGGGTCGCCATCGCTGCCGGACCCCATCCCGTTGACTACCACATCGCAAAAAGGGGGTACATAATTAATCGCGTGTCGTGACCTGCGCCATATGTTATCATGCTGTGCTGCATCCCGGACGAACTCTAATGTTAATAACCCAGAATAGAATCTGTGTCAGTTTGTAAATTGTGCTTCGCCTTTCAGGCGAAGACTATATTTTGTTTTAAGATCCCGCCTGGCGCCGGCGTTACCAGGGCCGTTCGCCAGAGCTAGTTATTTTCTTTCTTATCCCATTTTTTATGTTTTTTCCCTTGTATGAAATGATTTCATAAGTTTTTATTTATAATTCAATTCCTACACGGCCCGTCGGCCGCGATGCCTAGGGGCACGCGCCTCTCTTGTTTTATATTAAATTTGTAATAGTTTATACTTTTATCAAGTCAAGGTCATGAATTATAATGCTGCTCTTTCATAGATGACCGTCTTTGATTTTGTGATTCCTTCCGGAGTGGTCAGGTATCTACACTTACACTACACACACACACACACACACACACCGACACACCCTCCAGCAATGACCAGCACCTGGAACTCCATGAGAAGCACGCACCATGCCTGAGAAGTCTCGTGACCGTCTGAATTAGCTGGTGGATGCACGGCAAGTATGGGTGGATGCACGGCAAGTATGGGTGGACTGGCGCTCTATCCGCCAGTGCCGTAGCAATATATATATATATATATATTAAGAAACACTTTGTACAGAATATTAAGAACGTTGTGTCATGTACATTTTAAAATCCCTATTAATAATCCCAAATATAGTCAAATGTACAGTACGTATATTTTGGAACAGGTTCAATCATTAATTTAACCGCCTTAATTGTCTGTAGTAGTAAAAAAATGTCTTTGATTTAGGAGTACCCAATCAGAAGACTCCCTTTTGTCTTTTTCTGTGGATACCTTTTCCGCCCGCTCACTTGTCTGTACCTATCTGCCGTGCCAACAGCCGCGAGATTCCTCCGGTGACCTGGTAGCTATATTTTATACCATCAGGGTCCATCATAGCCCCGACGACATGTAATATCATTTAATCTTATTAAATAATAAGTTTACCATTTAAATTAATATGTAAAGTATCTAAATTCTACGCCTTATCTGAATAAACATATGTAGAAACTTGGAGATGGATCGGATCACGTGCCGCTCAATCTGTGTAAAGGAATTCCGGGCATATTATCTATTTACAAGGAAGTAATGGCACAACATATCTTCATGTAATCGCATGTCAATGTTATCTGTAACAATTGTGTGTACCTTCCATCTTAAATAATTACATTGCCTGAAGGACGACACTCATACCCACATATTCTTATGTATGTTATGGCTGCTCTACATATTCAGATCCACTTATACGCACATTATTTGATGTAAATTATGTCTGTTTCTACCTAACGAGATAGGGTTTGATTCCCATCTCTAAATTCTACACCTGCGAGGGATAATCCACACAACCAGCATGTCACAAACATAATTAACAGCCTTTTTAGAATCAGTGCGTAATCACATATTAAATAATGTCAGTGAATCTCGAAACATCGTATTTTTTTGTGTCTTATGTATGCATATATTTGTTTCCCATGTTTTATGTTTCCCATGTACTATGTTTCCCATGCCACCTGTTGATGTAATATACGCAGTGCAAAACATTTAACATCTTTTATTTCATACGAGAAAGAGGATTCAGTAATAAAAATCCTACCGGCAATCTGAGATCTTGGGAGCAATTGTTCACGCCACTAGCTAGCTGGAGCCGATGGCAATTATAAGCTCAAAGATCTGTCAAAGTAACCTCAAATCGTCACCGCCAAAACGGCGAAGAATAACAATTTCAAGTCAACATAAAATCTATTTTTTATTAAATATCATAACAACTGGCGCCCAACGTGGGGCTATACTGATCTTTCTTCTCGTATGAAATATTCTTATAAAATATGTGTATAAAAATACGGATGTTTTTATACATATTCCGTACGAATTTCGTTCCATGTATAAATTTTTAAAGAACAATCAATATAGCGATTTTTGCAGAATAATTTAAAAATAATCATAATCATTTCATTTTAAACTTTCAATGTTTGAAAAAATAATTTTCTATAACAACTTTTCGAGAATGCATATACAGGTTGTGCAAAATATTATTCTTGACTAATTATTTTCCTGAATTTTTTGAATTTTATTTTCTGAAAATATTTTTCTATAACAACTTTTCGAGAATGCATATACAGGGTTTGCAAAATATTATTCTCGATTAATACTTTTTCTGAAATTTTGAATCTTATTTTTTTGAAAATATTTTCTATAAAAACTTTTCGAGAATGCATATACAAGGTGTGCAAAATATTTTTCTCACCTCATTAAAAATATTTTTCAGAATTTTTTGAATTTTATTTTTCACGCTAAACTCTCCCCGTCCGAACTCTGTAAAACAGGTTAAAAGTTTTTTAGGCATGTGTTCATATTATACTAGATTTATTCAAAATTTCTCAAAAATTGCTTCTCCTCTATGCAAACTAACTGGTATTAAACTAAAAAAATTTGGTTTTGTCTGGAATGATGAAGATGAGAAATCCTTTAACTTATTGAAACACTGAATGTTCTCGGCTCCTGTCTTGAAATCATCAGACTATACTGTGCCCTATGTCCTAACCTGTGATGCTAGTGCCCTGAGTATAAGTAGTTTTCTATCACAAACTATTCCAGACAAGTCTGAGCACGTTATCGCATATTTCTCCGATCAACTTTCAAAAACTGAACAACCATACTCAACTACCGAGCATGAATTACTTGCAACTGTTGATTCTGTACATCATTTCCGCAGCTACACCCATTTTACTTTGCAAAATGATCATGGATGTTTCAAATATTTACAAAATCTCTCTAGTGCAGGTGGAAAACTTTCTCGTTGGGCATCACTGCTTTCCCAATACAATTTTACCTTTGTTTATAAAAAAGGTTGTGAAAATAACTTGGCCGATGGTCTCAGATATATTAATGTTGCATCTTTTATATGTCCTGATTCTTTTGAAAATGTCAAAAATGTTAACACCTACTCTAATAACCCAGGTGCCTTGCCAAATTATATGATAAGGGATAATCTTTTGTTTAAATATGCCAAGCCGTCGTCAGTCGATAACAACTTAAACATTAATCTGTCATAGAAAATGGTCATTGCATCACATGAAACAAATAAATTAATTTCCAATTTTCATACCGAATTCTGTCATCCTGGAACTTTTAAAACATACCAATATTTAAAAAATAAATTCTTCTGGCCAGGCATGTGCCAATCTGTGAAACGCTTCGTCTCTCTTTATGTATGTTTTAAACAAATTTAAATATAATTAAAATTTAAATATAAATTTAAAAAAAAACAAACAACAAATCACCCTCTTCGAACCTTGACAAGAATAATTATACTTGTAAAACATGTTTCTCAGTATCTTAAATAACTGAGTGGCACTCAACTAATTCAAATTAAACCCTGAAGAGTTAAAAAAATACTACCTGACCAACTAGCAGTAAATTCGAGCAAATTTATACTATATTACAACTATGTTTATGTTATTCTCTTGGTTATTGTATAATTTCATGTCATGCCATTTCCATGTAACACTGTAATATAATTTTCTCCCAATTTTCAATCCTGTATCATATCTCATCTAACCTTGACAATTAAGATTATACATATAAGAACTTGTTTGTCACTATCGCAAATAACTGATTGGCGCCCAACTAATTAAAAAAATTAAACCCTGAAATGTTTAAAAAGATTAAAATTACTACCTGACCATCTAGGAGTAAAATTGAGCAATTTTACTCCTAGTTGGTCAGAGATTATTTGAGAAAGAAAATATATTATTTTCCTTTAATCATGCGACGTACATCCGTAGCGTGTAGAGTTCAAATCTCCCATAAAATTAAACACGGTATCTTCTATCTTGTTGTAATCAGCTTTTATTTTGCGGTTATTCATTGTTTACTTAATTAGATACAAAAATTATTTTGACTTAACCACTATATTTTTGGTAAAACCCACCGGTTTCGGAACCACCGTTCCTTTTGCAGGGTAAACTACAAACTAAAGATTACAAAATATGGGCAGTTATATTTGTTGTAACTTGTTTTTGTGTTTATCTGCCGTATAAAATTCTTTTCAAACATTATTTTATTATTTTTTGTGATTTTTAAAAATTATTTCAATTTAAATGTATTTTCTTATTTGGCGACTTGTCATAACCATGAGTTGTATTAAAACACTGAAAAAAATACAAGAATGTTGAAAATAGTATCATACGGTAGGTACACATAAAAATAATTTGCCAAAAAATATAATTGCCCATGTTTTGTAATTAAGTTTGTAGTTTACCCTGAAGAAGAAACGGTGGTTCCTAATCCGCTCGGTGTTACCAAAATTATTTAAACCAAGTGATTTTTCGTGTTTAATTGAATTATATATTCTTATTACATTCGTGGTGTTACGGAGGCCTGGATTAGGATAATCATGTAAGTTGTCATAGCACCACCCATCTGAAAAAATTTAATATTGATGAATTTAAACGTTCGTAAAACATTTATAAGTTCTTGAAAAGTTTATTAAATCTGAAAGTCTTTTTAGAGTCTAATGATGCAACTGCTGAATTTTAACCAAAATATCAAGCAATATCAGCATGTAATGAAAATATGGGTCTAAGATGAATCCTTGAGGAGATCTAAAAGTGAAATTTCAATCAGAATATTTTTGAGTTTGTTCAAGTCTTTTAGAACGATAGTACTGGATTTCTTGTCACAGAGACATCATTAATCAATTAATGTATATTATGGATGTCTCACAGAGACGAAACTGTATTTTATTATTATTATGGGAAAGTAGGTATGGAAGTCATTTATGGTGTATATCGGACTTACGACCGATCGTATGGTAGGCTTAAGTGATCACTATACACATATGTAACGTTCGCCATTTCCACCATGATAGAATATTCCATGTCTTACTAATTTTTGGAAATTGTATATATTTGGATTATATGACACACATCACGTATGTGTTGTAACAACCTATTATACCGGCCTGTGACAGCCATTTTCTTTCCCCCTAAATCCCCACAGATGTCTCTAACTCCCACAATTGATTTTACGGAATTTATGAAGCAATATACTTTACCATAGAAAATAACGGTCTCATTCTGAGAAACGCACTTCTTGCCATCTCTATTCGAATTTCTTGAGATGGATCCAGTTTTCATTCATCCATGTACCACTTGTATTGCATAATTCTATTGTATAATTCTAAAACGTAGCTTTATAATTCTATATTAACTTACCGCTTAACGTTGCTTTATAATTCTATATTAGTTTAATAAATGGCTTGATGTACTTACAGTGAAGTAAAGAGTATTATTGATTGTGAACATTCCAGCGGCAGTGAACTGCGGACGCACATGAAGCAGGTATGTAGAGAATTGATGGAGCTGTAACCAGAACATCACCAAGTGTAAGGAAATTGTTTAAATATTCCTACAATTTAAAACTGATTTTTCGAAATATTTACGGTCACATGAGCAGTGTGCTTGGACCTCTCAATTACGTAAGCAAATAGATTTTAATTGTTCGAAGAATATTTATTCTTCTGAAAGAAGGCTTTAACATTTTGGTGATATTATTATTAAAATAAAATATAAATCACTTTATTTTCATCACTTTATTAGATGTTTTTCAAAATCAGACTGAACATTGCTATTGCATTTCAAAGCTTTAACTAGCAATGTTGAGTCTGATTTTCAAAATATTTAATGGAATATGACCATACATTTAATATTAATACAGGTTTAAATTTTACATAT
The DNA here is from genome assembly GCA_016648135.1 of Agrypnia vestita. NCBI lineage: Eukaryota > Metazoa > Arthropoda > Insecta > Trichoptera > Phryganeidae > Agrypnia > Agrypnia vestita. Next base: position 6,433 of record JADDOH010006576.1, on the reverse strand, counting down.
TAATCATAAGATCCCATAATTAAATAATCTAGAAATACTAAAATATTAATTTTAATTAAAATATAATAAATACTCAGACAAAATTTATCCACAATCCACTATTGAATATTTTTTCACTTAACATTCCATCCTCTTCAGATGACATTCAATAATAATTAACACCTCCGACCCCCACCCCCCTCCCCGCACCCTTCCCATCGCCGTAACACTTGAACGGTTTAACTCTTTCAATTTTAGTACACAAACAATCCTGAAGCAGAGAAGATTATTCTCGAAACGTGTAGATTGTATAATCTAATCAAGTGGTGAAAACAAAGTGATTTGTGTTTTATTTTAATAATAGATATTTTATATAAAAGGTCATTCCGTCTGACATGTCATAATGTGTTACAGCACTCTGAGTTTTTTTCAATCATCGATCTTGGAGTTTCTGAATTTTGACTCCTATATATCACAAACCATTCACACGAAGATTGACGGAACCAACCTTTAGGGCATAATATGAGAAAATACTGTCCTTGTTTTATACACAACACTTGGTATAATATTTACAAGACTAATCTTAGAACACCAAAGATTCACCGCAGATGATGTTTTATAAATTGCACCTCATTTATGTAATATAACTGTTTGTACCTTTGAATTAATGCGTTTATTCCTTTCACGCATCATCGTGTTGTTAAGAAGTTGGCAAGTTTCCTTGGACTGAAACATAAGTTGATAATTAATGCGTCTGTGTACCGTACTTTATTTTTTACGAATGCGTCCATAGCATGGACGAGAAGTTTAATGAATGAAATCTGACAAATTTTAACTTAAATCAACTTTAACTTTGAAATTTGTTCGGTATTTTCACACCAAAGGTTGACGATGAAAAACTATGAAAAATAAATTAAATGTAAACTATGTTTAAACCGAACACCCAATCAGACTCCCGTTACTTTCAACAATATCCATGAAATAAATCTTTGCATACTTTGGTTACGTTGCCAGAACATCACATGAACAGTTGAAGAAAACCGAGCGAGGTGACAGTCTCTTACCGGATGGATAGACCAAATAGAGGGATTAAAAGGGTTATTTAGCTCCAATAACGTGGCTCGACACCGGATGGGTTGCATATGTATTGTGCACTAAGTTCCAGTTAGGGATGGGTCGTCGACGTATTTACCGTCGACGAAACGAGACCGTCCACGTCCATCCATCGACGAGACGATCAACTAGTTGAATTTGTCAACTAGTTGACGCGTCAACTTCGTTACGCGGACGCCGCGGACGTTTATCTAAACATCGGGACGATAGTCAACTGTCTACGGTTTGACGCGACGCTGCTCGACGGCACAACCGTTGGTTATTTTTATGACGTTAATTTTTAAAATTTAAGGAAGTTCAAAGGAATATAGTTTCGGGGAAAGTAAAACCGCTACTTGTGCTTATATGTAAAAAGAAATATTTTATTATTTATTTGTTTATAGGCTTTTACATATTGTTTTATATACTTCTTTCTATATATAATAAAAAAAGAAGTAGGTGTACACAACAATATCAGGTGTAAGCAGTAAAATATAAATATAAACTACATATATAAGCAGTGAAAGTATCGGGTATAAGCATTAAAATATGAGTATAAAAATTAAAAATATAAAGTACAAAGCAATGTGTGTATAAAAAAATATATTAGATACACATTATTACATGTGTACAGGGTTATTTGTAAAACAATAATAACCTACCAGGACTATAATATTCCTGCCTTGATTATGAGTATTATTTTTTGTAAAACGTTGGACTATCACTACACTAACTCAAATCGATTACGAAAAATTCATTCGTTTCAATACAAGTTAAATAAAATTATAAAAACCTTTACATTTATTTATTATCTATAAATTTATAAATAAATACATAATTTAAAAATACTTTCCATTTGAGATGTTATCTAGAAATTTATTGAAGAATACATCTTTCAAAGTCAGACTTTCACTTTGTGGTGACATTATTAATAAATAAATATATCTGTTATATTTGTCAACTTTAGTTTAAGGCTCAATTTGAGAAAAGGAACATTGTTCCCGAAACATGTAAAAAACCAATAAAAAGTGGTGTAAACAAAATTATAATCGATTTATTTTTTTATCTATAAAGTTGAAAATAGGGAATTTATAATAAAAATTAATTAAACCTAAATTCAAGATTATATTACATATACAATAATTAATGTTGGACTCCTGAATAAGGACCATAGTTAGGTATAGAAAATTTTATTCCCTACAATTTTATTCCCTACAAGTTGAAAAGTAAGGAAATAACACAATAATTAAATTTTAGCATCCCTTTTCAGGTAAATATATAAGAAGTCGAGAACGATCGAATAAAATATTGATTTTAGAAAAATATCTAGCCGGCCTATTAATTAATAATAGTTCAATAAAAAATAAAATAATTAAACAGAATTGTTTTATTTTATACGGCGTAAAATTGGGAATTCACCGAATCGTCGCACGTGACATCACAAAAAATCAATTAAAAAATAATAGATAATAGCTTATTAAGCCTATCTAGCGCTACGCATGTATTCAAATTTCAAATCTCTAGTCATAGTTCGTATACACAGATCTGCACTCTATGGTAGTGTACTTTAGAGTTGAAATGAAATTACCCCTCGAGCCGTCTATGACGTCTATGGCATCTACAAGTCGACAGCGAGAGATGAGAGAGAAATAAACGGAGACGTTTTGTCTTGCTCTCGCTCGTTGCTTTGCATTGCGTTCGAATCGTCCACCGACCACGGCGTCCGCTGTCCACCGTCTACGAATTCAACTAGTCCATGCGATAAACGTAAACGGTCGACGCGTCGATGCAATGTCAACGGTTGATTTCAACTAGTCCGTCCATTCAACGCCCATCCCTAGTTCCAGTCAAATTGAGGGACAACTTTGCTCGGCAAACACTTTTACGTCCTGTATTAACGTAGGGCTCTGAATGCCGGGTATTTAGTAAAAATGATGAAATTTCTCTCCTTGTTTTTGAAAGAAAAATACTCACAAAAATATGATCCAGTTCAGATAAATGGATGAATACGATATAGCGAGGAAGTCTACAATATTTACAATGGGCCCTAAATAATTTAATATATCAAAATAGGGTGGCTGATGGGGAGGGAACGTAGAAGTCCAGTCCAAATAAACGGAGCAATGGAGCATGGAGAATGCGATACAACGAGAATGTCTACAATAATTATAATGAGCCCAGTGTGTTGGGCTATATAATTTATCAAAATAGGGAGGCTGCGATGGGGAGGGCACAAAGAAGTATTGAGTAAAGAAAGTGCTAAAAAAGATTCTCCACACAAAGCCCCAAGATAAAGCATCGTTGGTAGATCCAAACTCCGATGGCTAGATGGAGTACAACAAGATGTGAAAACTACAAGCACCAGGGAATGGAGGAGTACATGTCAGGATAGAGGAAGATGGAGAGAATTTCACATAATTAGAGGCCATGTCAATTCAGTTTACAGGACCGGACAGGAAAGGTTGTGAAAATGAATATTGGAGCTTAGATCGGAGTACCGAAAGTGAAATAAGGATGAAGTAATACGGTTGAGGGGACTGACAATGTGTGAAAAATCACGACAAGCGTAAACATCTGAGAATAAACCTCGAGACCGGGATACCCGATAGAAGATAGCGTGGATAGTAGCATAAGATATAACAATAAGTGAGGGGTATTAAAACAAAAGCAGCAATATCCTAAAAATTTTAAAAATATTTTGCATGCACTGATGAACCTATTTATGTTATTCTATGAAATACCTCATCTGTACTTCTAATATATCAGTTATAGACTGAATTACATTCGTTTGAACATATGTTCACTGTACAACAACATTATTATGAATATTATGAACAAATATTACACTGTAAGCGAACTCCCTCTCTAAACACGAGCAGTTCTGCTTTTTTAGAGGTGGCACGTGAAAGATTTTATTTTTACAACTGTTAAAATGTTTCACATACTAAATTAGAGCTTTTATGGGAAATATAGCACTATCCCTTCAAAACTCCTGTTTCCAAATCACTTTTACAAGCAAAGGCAATAATATCTTTGAGTGTAAAAAGCAAAGCAACCGTATCCACTTCAACCAAGGATGTTTTAACATCGATTTTGGACTAAAAAATCATAGCAAAGAGAGTAACGTCCACTTTTTGTTAGGAAACACAGCAATATCCACATTTAAATGTTAAATATTTATTTATACACTTTAAATTTGTGGTAATTGTTTTGAAAAACTTATTTTCAGTATGATATAGGTTTCATAGATTCCAGGGAAATTTCCTTGAGGATTCTTGTATTTTTCTCTTATCTTAGTGGGATATTGCCACCTTTGCTATTAAACCCCTTAAATGTGACACACCCTAAGAATCCAACTTACCGATTGCTCACACAAGTTACACACGGAGATGATGAGACACATACTGAGACAGTGAATACAGGAGTTCGAGATAGACAATACCCAAAGAGCCCTGTCACTGCTTTTTCCACTGAACAACTCATAAATGGAAGTCAAAACGATGAATGTATTAAACAAGTTGCAGGTCATCGACTTGGCCAAGACCATCAGAATTTGGTTAGAATAGTAATGATTTACTAACAGACAGCATTCGCAATTTTTTGTGTACGCCTTCCATATTAAAAGAGTATTTTCAAATACTACTTCCTTTCTTGATTTCCAAACATTTTTTGTCCATAACTCTACCGTATTTTCAGTGCTAGCAACGTTGTGTGATACGGTGTCTTCGATCTGGGAGAGTTTCACAATTTCTTGATTCAGACAAACAAATTTTAGAGAAAATACATAAACGAATGAAGAATATAAAATACAGATATACGACGTATAGAAACCTGGAGAGTATCTCACTATGAATGCGGTGAACGATAAACAACTACTGAGTGAACCTGATAACAGCGAGTTTAGCAAAAGGAGCCCCGATTGAAAAATATAAAAAGCGACCATGAATACGAAAAGCTTGATTTTTAGCACGGCGTAGTTCGTCGACTGGCCCAGAGACTCGCAGATCAGGTCTATGTCGTATAGTCCCTCAAAAATCTTAGCCAAATCGTCTTTATGCACGTACAGATCTACCGACAGATAGACTATCAAAACAAAACCAGAGAACATTTCTGACTTCTCAGCATACATCATAATACCCGGTTGCTTCTCCGTGCCGTAGTTGCTTCGGTCGTTCACAACGAAGTAAGTAAAACTGATAAAGAACGAAGCTTTGGTGAGACACGTCCACAAGTGACTCGGGAAATGAAACAGCGTCTTATAGTCGCCTTTTTTCATGCGAATTACAAACGGAAAAATTCCCGCCAATCTGGCCAGCACGATGACGGGCTTCATGGCGTCCATGATTGTATTCGATTTAAAAATATTACAAATCAAATATTTATAAACGTTTTGAAACATTTTCGTCATATTTAAATTAATCTTGGGAAATTACGTATTTTACATCACGCGGCACTCGCGATGTGTTCATAAATTCAATTGAGTGTATCGATTTAAGATTCGGCCTCTAAAAAATTGTTTCGATTGGAAAACAACGACAGCTACAGGGTGGCACGGATATCTTGTATAGAGGGGCGTTAGAACGAAAACCATAATAAAAAAAGTGAGTGCAAAAAATAATCTATCTGACCATCCATTTCGAGAGTGCGCTTTGCTTGTTGGCAGACAACTGTCCTTAAGACATTATTTTTCTATATCAATATCATTAATATTTTCTTACATTTTCACGGCCACTCAGAATCTTCAGGTTTGTGTTTTCTGGGGTATTATGCTTTGTTATTACGACCTTTCTGGCCGACGTTTCGGATCCCATTGCAGGGTCCATCATCAGGGCTGATGTGTTGTTGTAAATTTTGGTGTTGTGGTTAAGTATTAGCTTACAATACCTTGTCGAAAGCAGGGTGAGAACGTTGTCAGTGTTGTGTTAAGTATTGGCTCACAATACCGTGTCGAAAGCTTGGTGTTTCTGTGTTTATATGTTACGTGGCAATATCGAGTGGGAGTCATGTCTCCGAAAAGGTGTGATGCGCAGTGCATTGTAGATCTCCACCTATGGAAAATATTGAAGAAACTTGGCATCCCACCTCTTCTTATGGAACTTTTGACCCAGTTATATACCAGCAATGAGTGTATCGCATCACTTGGAAATATGGAAACAGATATCTTCGATACTAATACGGGAGTGCGACAAGGATGCATATATGACAGCCATCATGCTTGTTGTCGATAGAAGACTCTGTGTCAGAGGTATTGACGTGCGATACAGGATGGACTGGGGACTGCACAAACTGCGCAGATTGCGTGCGAAAGGTAAAGTCAATCACAGAGCTGCAATATGCTGATAACTGCGCCCTGGTTGCATAT
>JADDOH010006575.1:0-72196 GCA_016648135.1 Agrypnia vestita | reverse complement strand
CAATATGTTACTTACTTACCATCACGCCGTTTCTCCGCGAGAGTAAGCATAGAGGATAGGGCGCCACATTCTTCTGTCCTGACACATAACTATCGACTCATGCACATTCATACATTTCCGCATGCAAGCTTGACAATTTATTATAAAGGCTCTTAATGTATGTGGTTAATCTGATCTTGCATGGTTTTCTGCAGTCGCTCTCTTTTTCTGGCGCCGTGTCATGCTTTTAACTATTATTTTCTCATTCATTCACTCAACATGCCCAAACCACCTGATCGATCATTTTCTTAATTCTTTTTTCTACGCGTACAGCAAATGCAGTATCCACATATCGAGTTGTATTTCCCTTGCGCAAAAAATGTTTTTTTATGTGAAAAAGTAGGTATGAAAGTCCTTTTTGGTGTTCGTAGAGCTTACGACGTAATCGATGGCCGACAGATAAATGTCCGTGATAGACTACCACTTATATCAAATTTGTGGAAGTTGTATATATGTTTAAGATACACACCTCGTTCCATATGTGTGTTGTATCTTTACTACCGCCACCTGTGACTAAAAATTTTGGCATTCCCAAATAAACCAGAAAAGATGTTGCCATTAGCAATGAGATATCCATATTTGTGTGTAGTTTTTAAAATAATATTCTTCATGTATGTATATGACATTCTTACGATTAATTAACGAATACACTCGAATACGCCCGAAAATTATTTCAATTTTAGGCGGATTCTATCATGGATGGAATTGGTGGACGATACTTTGTGTAAAGTGGTCACTCAAGCCAGTCATACAATAAGTTGTAAGCTCTATGGACACCCAAAAAAGACTTACATAATTTACCAAATAAAAAAGTATCTTCGTCTCTATGATATATGTATAATATATTTTGATTACCGATTAATGTCCCTCTGGGTATAAAACCCAATTTTTTTTTTTGTGAAATTTGAACGTAATCAAAATATTTTGAATAATAATTCTCTTTAACAAACATTGTCAAAATTCTACATTCAATTTTACGCTAAAAACCTACACCGCAGGAAAGATATGTATGAAATGAAGATCATAGAGAAACAAGATCAAGGGACAGAAACCTGCTAAAAATACCTTAAATTTCCATAGTATTTTCACAGAGAAGCCATACATTCCTGGCCCCGTGACTCTGTAACGGCCCACCCAAGTATTGAGGAACAATGTAAATAGCGGTCTCTTCAAAGGTCTAATTTAAAAAAATCATGACAAGGGTGCAGGGGATAGGCAGAGCCTGGTAACCCCAGCCAATAAATAATGACTCCATTAATATTATTGTCGCCTGATACAAGAGAAAATAGGAGACTTATATAAAAATGTCACATACAAAATAAAAAACAATATAAGAGAAACTAGTCGTACGCCCGTAAAAAATCACTGTAATTTGGTGGGCGACCGTTGCCATTGCATGTCGCGCACTAATTGCGTGCCGTTTATTGCTCTAATTATCTTATGTTGTGATTTCAGCTTAATTCCAACAAGTTACGGACGTGACGGACAGACAGACAACGAAATTATTATATTTTGATAGATATAATGTTTTTTCTTTAGAGCAGGACGTGGTCCAAGTAAAGCAAAAACAAAACACGAAAAACATTTTATGAAAGTGATAGATATATAAAAATTTACTTATAATAAAAAAAAATACTTGTAAAGTATTTAGGTACAATAAGTAATTCTGATTGAAAAGGGGCATAATTGAAATCCGCTAAAGCTAATCTGTTTGAAAATACACCGCAGAGTTGAAATAAAATTTCCGCGAACATCTGCTATAGTTTTTCCATTAAAACCGACAGAATTCCTCCCGCATAAGGGCTTAAGGCTTAACTTCTAAGATCAGAGCAGACAAAGTGACAAGTCAGCTTTAATTGCTAAGATTAAAAGATTACTTCCCATGATTGTGTGTAGCGGGGATGGAGTAGCCTGTTGAGTTTTCAGCGATGAAATAATCGCATTACTCTGAGTAGACATGGAATTTTAATTATCAACTTAATAAATTTATAATCCCGTAAGACACTTGCTGATTGTCTAAGAAATGTTAAACTTACAGTTGAACATTTCCAAGAATGTCATTAATATATCGTAAATTTATTTTCAATTAAAACTACTGATAAGTTCCATCTTTTTCATTTTAACCGTACACCTGGGCCAAATTTACTCAAACTAAATTGAGTGTTTGAAGATGTAATTCTTTTGATAACAACTACATTGCAAAATCGTTTTATTAATAAATTCAATTATTACAATATTGTTGATTTATTTTAAAAGAAAACTTGATCTTGTACGTAAAATAAAGCTCATCTCTGTCATATTACGCTAACACCTTTTCAATAATCATCCCAAAACAAGGAATTTCTAAAACAAAATTAAATACAAAGTAATTTTTTTTAAATAATTTATTCTCATACTCATTAATGGAATCCTTTCATTAATAATTTTAATAATATAAAATCTATGCAGTGATTTCTGCGTGTAATCTGCAGCATGTGTCCGATCACTCTGGCTAATGTTTCGAATCTCGTTGCAGGTTCCATGCTCACATATTATAGCATCAGCAACAACACCCTGACGACGGACCCACATACGTCTATTTGTCATTAAACGCTGTACCTAGGGACATCTTATGGGGCATAGCACAATTTTTTTTATTGAAGAAAATCCATATTTAAATTTGTTTATATATAGATGGATATATGTAAAAGTGGTCAAGGCGCTTGCCTAGTGATCTGGTGATGGGTGGTTCAAGCCCCATTCCAGAACACTAGCTAGTTAGTCCTATTTTCTTAGCATAGGCTTTTTTGGCTCTGTTTGAGAATATTTTGAGAATAATGATACCACTCGTATTCCGTGTTCTATCTTTTTATTATTGAATGCTTCTACTCGACTAGTCAATATTCCTGATTATCCATAAACGCAAATTTGTAATATATTACTGTCACTTGTTTTTTTATTTATATTTTTACTTGTAAAATAAAGTTATTTTATATAAATTAAAATAAAGTACTTTATTTTTTGTTTTTTTTTTTAATTCTCGTTATTGATTAAATAATATATTTCATATTTTTCATCTCGTCACGTCATATCTCACATCTTTATTTTATCATTTTTATCTCACAAATAAAAATGATAAAATAAAGATATAAACATATCGTTATCGACTTGTGTGAATAAATACCTCGTGACCCAAAAGATAATAATCTATTTTCCGCATCCGGCAGCCGCATGCTAATCCTATTTTTGCAGTACAGAACCCTCACACCTAACATAAAGAAGATGAAATGTAAATATTACTCAAAATTTGCTTTCTTCAAGATCTCAACGTATACCTACTGGATGTAACAGAAGAAGTCCACAATACTCAACAGATAAATAGATTCCTGCTTAAATTAATAGCTAAAAATTGCAACATATTTTTTAGATTTTGGTTTATTCGCTGTAAAATAAAAAAAATCTTGATCAATGATTACATTGTGATGATAATTCTACTAAGTTGAGTAGAAGCAAAAACACCACTTTCCAATAGATAAACAGTTTTTTAACTGATTTTTAAATTAGAAAAGAGACTTTCTCATTCACGCTGCTAGGGTGGCGTGACGGTTATTTTTAATATTTACATTGTACATAACATTGTTGATTACATGTCATATATATTTATTATATACATGGTATATATATATATATATACATATGCTTGCAATATAAACGGACGTGCACGCACTACCCCTCGTGACGGAATGACGGAAATTTATTAACAAGACACCCTGAAGATGCCTGTTGTGATTCAAGCGAAACGTCGGTTGAAGAATGGTCCTTCTGAGGACCAGATTTTTACACGGGTTACCCCCAAAGAAATGAATAATAACATATATATGTTAGTATTAATTTCTTTGGGGGTAACCCGTGTAAAAATCTGGTCCTCAGAAGGACCATTCTTCAACCGTTGATGTACATACATCAATGTTCTTTGATTTCGTAAAATTCATGCTCCCTCACTGCACGCCCCTGTAGATGTATCTCCTTTTGAATCTTATGTCGCGAAAAGACCAAATTCTACATACATTTTTCATATATTTTCCTGTGCATGACGTACATTCAATAACTGTGAACGCATTAATGCAATGTAAATATGATTTTTTTGCTTAGGTCGTTATTGTAACAACGTTTTATAGTATATGGCAGTTTAAGCATTAAAAAAAAGGATTTTACATAATGTTAAATTTTTTTTTCATGGTAAAAATAAAAATCAATTTGGAGAGCCCACTTAAAAGAGAACACGGCCAGACTAATTGAATCAGAATAGCGCTCATTGCTCTGGACCAAGAGTGTGAGGACAAAGGAGGCTTAAGTTTAAATGAATCCAAAGAGATTCTGATGTATGAATTGATACAAAGGGCGGAAGAAAAAATAAATATTTTACCAAATATTACAAAGAATATATTTTGTGATAGATTAAATACTTTATATATAAACTTTAACATACATTACCGAAACTGGACTTGATACGCTATTTAATATATTTTTAGTATTTGGGTAATATTAAATTATAACGTAAAAAAATCATTTTCTTATTCATCAAAAATTAATAATTTACAAGTTCATTTCATATTTTGGCCTTTAATACAAGATAACTTTGATGAGCTAAGATTTTAATTATAATTTTATTTTATTAAAAAAACAGATCATCGACAATTCGTAATGATCCTGATAGATGTAACTAGTGTGGCATGATATAAAACATTATGTTCTACGAAAATAATTATTACAATTTTATGAATATTGGAACGCACTTTTATCGAACCGGTACCATACCAGACTATGACATTTCAAAAAATGGCATTCCGAGATAATTGGATTCAATGTTTCAATTCTCAGAAAAAATCAATGAATCTGTATTGTACACCATTATATTTTTCTTATAATGCTGCGTAATATTTATTTTTAATAAAATATTTTATAACCTAAAATATGAGAAGGAAATTGTACTTTTAATAGATATGTATGGAGATATTAATAATCTAAGACAATTTTGGGATAACTCATGTAAAAAACATTATTATTAAATATAATATATGTATAAATTTATAACATGATAAAAACATTGATATAATAATAATAAAACTTTTTTTTTCAATAATTAACTTTTAAATTTAGTTTTTTGTCTTCTGTCGCTAATACACACTTTGGTTTTCTTCACACGGCATTCTCACAACACAACACAACACAACATAACACACAGCATACTCATATGAGAAAAATAGCATTTTTTCGAAATACCACATATTTTGAATTATGAATAATCAAGCCTGTATTTTCTGTCTTCAAGTTTTCTGCAGTTTTTTTAGGGTTGTGATATTTATTGTCCGGGTAGTTAATAATGCTTTAAAATGTCTGTATTATTAACTCAAAAATGATTTTTTTTTTACTTTTCATAGTCAAAAACTAGTGGTGCGATATGTGCGAGCCAAAATCGTATGTAATTTTACATAGATAGGTATGTGTTTATTAATTTATTTTTGTTAGTAGGACAAAGCACAGACCGGGTCAGTCTGATAGAATAAAACCAAAATACTGTTTTCCGTGTCTCTTTCCGTATAAAAACGCTCGACTTCCTGAACGACGGCCATATTACAAAATGACCGATGAAACGCTTCAACTCGCCGGGGCGTGAGTGGCGGAATGGGATGAACGCCAACATTTCTTTGGGCGTTTTTTTATTTTGACGAGATGCCCATATCTGGCGATCAAATGCTCATTTACTCTCGGCATTAACAGGCTCCGGCCTGTCAGCGCCTGGCCCAGGGCCGCAGCCTCCTATTTTTATTTTTTTTCTTAAATAAAACATATAAAAGTGAAAAGAAAGGGATTTTAAATATATTATGAGAATAAATAGTTACAAATAATATGTTTCTCGACAAACTGCGTATAATAATTATTAAAAGTTAACCAAATAAAAAATGAAGTAGGTAGGTAATAAAATTAAAACGTACTACAGGCTTTATTTATATAGGCCGGTTATTTGATAAGTAGTAAAAGTGAATTTAAGATAAAGGCATAGATTTTTGCGTTTTTCACCAAAGGAGCAACCGGTTAATGTAATCGTAATTTTTGTATTAAATAAAACGGATATTTTATACGAACCGTATATTTTACTAAGAAGCAAATCTCGAAGTTTCGCTGAAGTCTTATTAGCGTCATCAGGAGCGCGTCCTATCACGGCGGAAATGTAGGCCGAACTGATTATTTCTTCCGAGGTCGTAAATTATATGCACTTTGTTGTGGAGTGTTCACTTCGTCTACGATAGAGGTCGTCAGTGTGAAATGAGTACTAATTACACCGTGTGATGATAGAGGCTGAACTGAGAACTGAAAATTACTTTTTTGTCTACCGGTTTCAAGACGTAACGTCTCTTCGTCAGGACAACCACTACACTAGCATGTAAATATCACAACACACCACAACCATAGTGTTATTGGTATGTAAATAATGCTATAGTTGTGGTGTTATTGTATATTATTATATATTAACATGCTAGTGCAGGGGTTGTCCTGACGAAGAGACGGCTAACGTCTCGAAACCGGTAGACAAAAAAGTAATTTTTAGCGGTATTATACTAACACAAATAACATTTTGTTGATAAATATTCTTCGCAATAATACTGATTACAACCGCGAATTAAGCGCCACTTAGCAGATCGCTAATAATAACGGTTACTACAGCATTAATATATTGATTGTTAAACAAAAAAAATCTCTGAAAAATTTAGTGTTTATTTATTTTTGTTATAAAATTGACAACATTTCATGGAGAATGTACTGTATACAGGCCCAACAGGTATTTAATAAATTTTTCCCTCACAATGTTAGACCCACGTACTACACTAATAATAACTTAGGAGCGTTACTCCTATATTCAAGGTCCAACATAGATAATTTAGAAAAAAGCTTACGCATTTAAAAGATTTCTCAGAAGACTGACGAAATCGAATATTAGAGGAAGGCTCTTTCATACACATTGTTCTTATACACTGGTGAACACCATCACTTCATAATTAGCAACAAATCTTCTAGAATGGTTTTATGCTTTACACTGCTCCCCGCGGGGTTTCAATGTGTTATCTCGCAGTGCAGTTAGCGTACGTTGTATGAAAGGGTGGAAGAGAAATAGGGTAGCGTATTGTCTTGACATTAATCCTTTGCTCCTTCCGAATCGATTCGTTTCAGACTCAGCCGGCGTTCGCTGGCTGTGAGGCCACTGACATCGCTCTTTTAATTAGTTTCATTTGATCGCGTCCGGTTTTACGCTGTCAACTCCGGTTTTCAGCTCAATTTAAAAAATGATTTTGTTCTAGTTTTACCGGTTTAATGGAGGTAAAGAGACACATGGAAAATCGAAGATCATTGATGCAAAATGACGTTGTTATGACATTATTAGCCCCGAAACATATTGGTATTCCAATAAATTAGTGATTAGAACAAAGTATACTCTTGTTAATTAGATTAACATCAAGTATCTATTCATTATTTCTTGTTAATTAAATAAACATTAAGTACCTATTGATTATTTTTAAGTTGCCGTATAGGTCAAATAAATATAAATAAATCTTTTTTGTTACAATCAGTTTGGGAAATAATTAAAAATTTTGCTATAATTTCAACATAAGTTTAATTAAAATTAATCTTGAATTATTAATTAAAAATTATTAAAAATCTCTTCTTTCAACTGCACATTTTTAATGTTCTTAATTGTATTAATGTTTGTTCAGACATCTTTCTCACCGACAGCAGATTTCAGAACTGCATACTTTACCTGATGAATGAGTTTACTTGTTCCCAAATGTCATGAAAATAAATTTTACGATTACAGTCTTATAGAAGTGTTCTCTTCACGCTGAAATAGTGAAGAGAAATCTAAATATTGATTTTTGCAGAGTGTTATCAGGAATCAAGAAATTACCTTAGGCGAGAAACAACAGTAACATCATTGGATCGAATTAAATATTCCGAGTAAGAAAGACTTTCAAAATTGGATCGCTACTTCTATACATACAATGATCTCAATGCCAGTAGGGCTACATCTACCATACCTTATACAGGCAAGGCATCTGGTGGGTTGCCCGAGACTAAACTGAAAAAAATAGCAAAACATATGGTCAGAAGACAGATTCGGTCTTGATTGATCGTCTAATGTCGAAACAGCACAAGACAGGTAAATATGTAAGTGTTTTGTCACACCTTAATGACTCAGATCCTCTTAGGATCAGGAAATAAAGATGACGAACACAAAGTGCGGTTCCTCGATGCTAATCTTCGAAAACGTCAGGCCTTAAGAGAATGTAGTGAAGGTTTGCTCTCCATGGCCATTGGTGATGGGACCCTTGCGATTTATTTTTTATCATTAGAACAGGACACCTGGCTCGATTACAAATTGTAAATTACACATTGTAGAGAACCACACCAATAAAATACCCGAGTTTGAGTAAATCACATACACTTTCTTTACTATTGTTATTTATTACTAAACTATGTTACTATTACATAACTCTCAAGTGAGAATAACTGCCACAAAATACGTTTTACCTACTGTGGAGTTATTAACAATTTATGTTAACAAATTTAAAATAAACAATAAACTTATTGTGATCTCACCTGGAATAGTACCAGTTACCCTCAGTATGAGATGCCAATATCACGCCCACTGAACTACTGTAGCCGCAATTTTTCATTAGTATAATTATTTATATAAGTATAAAAAATTGAGAATATTTTGAGTTTGTTCAAATCTTTCAGAACAGTGCTGGATTTATGTCACAGAGACATTTTTAATCAATTAATGTATATTATAGATATACTATAGACATTATTAATCAATTAATGTATATTATAGATATATTATAGATATTATAGATATATTATAGATATACACATTAATAAAGTATATTGCTCCCAAAATTCCGTAAATCAATTGTAGATTTTCTCATTAGCGACATCTGTGGGGATTTAGGTGAATGAAAATGGCTTTGTACAGGCCGCATGGAAAAGGCGCTTACAACTCATATATGAAAGCTTCACGCAATTTGAACATATATACAACTTCCAAAAAATGAATAAGCATGGTATATTCTATCATGGGTGGAAATGGCGAATGTTACAATTGTGTAAAGTGATCACTTAAGCCAACCAATAAAAAGACAGGTCATAAGTCCTGTTACACCCAAAAATGACTTCTATACCTACTTTCCCATAATTAATACAGTTTCGTCTCTGTGAGATATCTATAATATACATTAATTATAAAAAATTTGTTGTTACAAAACCATATACTTACAGTTTCAGCAAATCCATTATTATATTATATATTATTATTTCCCTGGGGTTTTGTTAAAATATAGTTCCCAGATTTGGCCCCAATGCCACCCCGCCTTCATCTTCAGCTACGCGGTGGGAAGGGATGGTAAACCCGAAAAAATCTCCACAACCCTTGTGAGATAAGAGCCGTATCCTGTTTACCAGGGATAGATCCCTTGAAAAATCGCGAGGAAATGTAGTTGATTGTCTATTTTCGTGCTTTATTAAAACATTGTTGTTATTGATGTCTCCTCCCCGAACAGGACGTGAGCCGTAATTCTATGCAAGAATAATAAAGCGAAGGAATCTCGAAAGATGTTTGTTTTTACTTGATTCCGTTCAAAAAGTTTTAACATAGAAAAATATTCAGAAGAAAAATTAACATTTTCATATGCTCTCACGTTTGCCGTACGTTATATTTTACGGAGATGGAGGCAACGAGTATTGATCCCGATACCTCTCGCATACTAAATCGACATAAGTCAATTCCCTAATGGAATAAAGTGTAATGGTGCTTATTTTCTCCCCTAGAATCATTTTTTTGTATTATCTTGATGTACCTACTATATTGTTTTAACATTCCAAACATCAAATTATAACGTTGTAATTTTAATTTATTTAAAAAATATTATCCCTGATGAATGTTAAAAAGAGCTGATATTAACAAAAAGATTTTTAAACACCTATTTTTAATGCAATTTATTTATATATATGTATTGATGCACCTACAGACAAATATCAATGTGATGTTTTGTGGGTCTGAGATGTAAAAAAAAAATAATAATAATAAAAAATAAAAAATAAAGAAAAAATTAAAATAAAAAAATGGTTAGCGTTCTCGCCTGGAAGACCGAAGTTTGGTTCTGCGCAAGGTATTTTATTAATTTGAGAAAATTAACAAACTTTGTGTAAGCAACACAGATTGTTTTTAAACATCTACCGCTTTCGATAGTGTGTTTTATCTTCATTAGGGCGGTCGCTCAATAAAGTCCATGAATTAAATTTGTCACAAAAAATAAGAGTCAAGTGTTAGGCGGGGGTGTGGCCTCATTTGTGGTAGGGAGAGGTGTGGAGTTTGACAGTGTGACATTGAAATGGTGAATGTAAGAAATAATGGATAATTCGTAAAATTAATTGTTTATTATTTTTATTAGATTTGGTATTGAAGGAGATATTTATTTTATTTATTTGAAAATTACTGAATATTTTGTTAACCACAAAAATATGTAAGATTGGTCTAATAGATTTTTAAGAAAAATTTTACGCAATTTTTTCTCCTCTAGGCTTTTTAGAGTCGAAATTCTTACATTTTCACTCAGCTTCCAAAAATGAAAAACCGGATGATAACCGGTACATAGTATTTATTTCAAAAGCTGTTATATTCAAGTCAAATATATCAATATTTTATTACTTTTTTGTCATTGCAGTTTTAAATTATTTTTAATTAGCCCAAAATGTATGTTGAAAAAAATGTATTGCTTAGTAATTACACTAAACGTAAAATAAATTCAATAGTAAAAACGTAGTTTACCATTAGGGGACATTACAATACAACTGTTGAGCTCCAAATATGTATCCATGGTTACCAAATATACATTCTGCTAAATCTCCAGATCCCGCAGCTCCAAATATCCCTCCAGGTTATACAAATATTATTGATGGATTTGGCGCTAACGTTGTAGAGATGTGACCATTAAATTCGGTGAAAAACATTTTTGCCTCAACCGGAGTTTAATACTAATTTTATATTTTACTACTCAAGTTTCAAGAGCAACAGAATCTCTCATCTTCAGGTGACCTATTAAACATAGTTTACTTCCATAGTTAATGATTTTTACCCAATTTATCCGACAATCCGCAATTTAATATTAATTATTTATTAATATCCGTAATTTAACCATTTTGAAGGTATGCAAACTTTTGTGCTTTTCAAGAAATATGTAGGTACTTTGCCATAAATACTCAATCTATTATGATAAAATTGTTCATTTTTTTTAATTTATGCCTAATAAAAATAAACTATTCAACCTTTTTTAATACAATTTAAATTTTTGTCAAAAATGTCCAACATTCTATCGGCGAAGCGAACATATTTATTTTGATGGCTGCATTTGGATTACAGTTTCATGGATATTCTGTACTAATTTTGTGCAGTATAATTTTTTATGATTATATTTATATTTTTTTATTTTTTATTTATTTATATACTTGTTTACGCCATTACAGGCTTTTATTTAAAAAATATTATATAAAATTCATTTTGTATTTTATAATGTATTTTATAAAACATAAAAAATATTAATTTTATATTTTTTTATTTAAAAGAGATACATATTATAGCATATGTGAAGTACGTATCACGTTAATATTATTACTTTTTCAAACTAAAATAAACATCTGTGCTGTGAAAATAAGACTAATTTAGCTAATCTCCTGGAAAGAGACTCGAATCCCCGACCATCACTAGGCGAGTGTATTAACTAGACTAGACCGAAACACTACACCAAAGAGTAAGTCAATTTCTTGTAAGTAAAAACATTACAAATCTTCGGATGCTAAAAGGAAATCTAATGAAAAATTTAATATTATAAAGACAACCTTTATTCAGACAGAATAGTGTTCATCTTCTACGGGTTTTTACACGCGATAATTCAAAGAAATCTCATGTCAGGTCCGAGAGCGCTCTCCTTGCCCGCGTCACACCGACTGATCAGTGAAAAATATAGGGGCAATTCACACAAATAACAGTCAGATGGAGCGGGTCTATCTCGCCCTTATGGAAGGAAGGCTTTATATTACCAAAATCCCCGTATGACGATATTATCTGCTCAATACCATAAGTAGGCGGGAAATCCTCTTGATAAATTGCACCGGTCCGTCATCCCTTGCGGACCGAGTGACCGGGCTCCCTCTATGCTTTATAATGAAAAGCTTCCTTGAAAAATATGTTAATTTCAATTACAAAAAAGTAACCCATAAAAACCAAGTTTTTAGTACACTCCCTTTCTTTCTTTGTAAAATACAACAACAATTAAAGACGAATTAAAACATATAACATAACACTAAACTTACAGTAATTTAATGTATTTCTAAAATGTCGGATGTTTTGAGCTTTGATAAGACACTTCATGCTTTGAAGATTAAATTCTAAAAACATTTGTCAGTCAATTTAGATTTTCGACATTCGTAGTGAAGTACTTATTATGTATACTTGCGGAGTAATTCAAATTTAGAAAATATTCCGCGACGTTATCGGGCCGCCAATAACCAAACTTTTCTAATGATTCCAATTTGAAAAAACCAATAAAATTTCTTAAAATTCGAAATTATATTATAATTATTAATTTTTTAACGAAAATTTGATAGATCTTTTTGATCGTCGCCACGGTTCTACTTGCCAAGTTTCAGCTCGATTGGATCACGGGAAAAGGGTTAAAAATCAGAATTTTTATTATGATTAATGAATTACTAGTCAAACCAACAAAACTCGGAACGAACATTTTTATCAATTTCGGAATAACACGTTTTCGCATCGCCAACTGCTAAAGTACTTAGTTTGTGATTAAGCGTACAAGCAATGTAATTAATAATGTAAACGCAGCGTAAAAGCCAAAATTGCATGTTTTTGGGAGTGCGGAATACTACCCTATCATTGTTCAAATCTTTTAAATTATAGCAAGTGAACAAATGTCTTCATTCGTCTCATTTCCTGTTCTTTTACAATTTGAACTTTTAATTCAAGTCCGTTTTGAAATTTTTTTAAATATGTGTGCGAGGAGAGGATGATACAGAAAATAAATAAGGCGAGTGTTGAAGACAACAATGAAAAAAAGACGTCCGCGAAAGACTTTTCACGTTCAAATAGCCAAATTTCGGAGGCCGTGTTAAAAGCTTCAATAATCGAAATGCTTGCATGACAAGGTGTACGTGTACAAATATGGTCGAAGCAAAAATTGAGTGCCAGGATAGAAAACTGTAGCATTTCATCCTCTCTGCCTTCTCCTACGATAAATAGTGAGATTGTTAGATATTTAATTTTAAGATTTAATTGTACATAGTTATGCAGAAAGTATCCAACTCACAAAATGCTATAAATGAGTTATGTACGGTTTTGGACAGTTCAATACAACATATTTATGTGCTGAAAAGTGATATAGTTATTTATAAATTAAATATTTTTCTTTCTCGCATCACGGCCATCACTGTTAAATTAACTCAAACTAAAAAAAAAGTTTTTTCTCGGGCTTCAAATCTACAAATCCTTTGCAAGCAAAAATATTGTTTAAAACATCATTGTGCACAAACAACCTTTTAATTCTACTGTTACATGATAATAATTGTGTAGAAAATCTAAGGGGTTGGACGTTTTCTACGTCTCATACAATACGTTTTACTTCATGCTTTATCAAATTCACAGAACATAATAGGACCGACAAAAAATAGGTTACTACTGTTTTTCGTACAATAAGGCATTTTCTAGAAAGAATCCAACCTGTAAAACGCATCATATCTTCGTAAATATTTTTTTTTTGTAAATGAGCCCTGTGTAAAAATTATGCAATAATTAATTAAATATCGACGTATTAAGTTTTTATAAGTTCAAATTTTAAGAAGCCATTTTCTCAGTTCCATGTTTTTTGGGGTTGGATGCTTTTTGCATAACTGCGTCCAATTGTATATATGCATTTCATTGATGAAGTTACGATTCTTTAAATAGATAAGTTATTTATGATTTTTAAAAATTATTAAAAATGTTTCAATTTATTTTTGGAGGAAATATCTATTTAGTACATCTAACCATAAGGTTATACAGTATATTTCGTTCTATGTAAGTATATAATACATTGTGTTATTATTTTTCATAATTCTTCATATTTCTCGGATACATTGTGCTTCTCTACTTCATTTAATTAAGTTACGGGCATCTGCGATGGTCTCAAAGCATGGAACTCTATTCTCCTGCATGATAGCTATATGATCCTATATGATATATGAATTGTCCATTATTATTACATTTATTTAATTAATCGTAAACTATCTATTAAACGAAATTATAATCCAAGCAATAATTTTAAATATTACTATATTTATATACCCTCTAGGGTTAAAAACATGATATATGACATCTCACAGATCAAAACTAAACCATAAATGAAAATTCTTCGATATATTCATATGATATATCTTCGAGATCACTACAAAAGGAAATATATCTTCGAGATCACTGCAAAGCTGGATTCACCATATCATTTAATATACAGCGTTATCATTTGATTTGATTTTTATTTAAGTGAATGAATTATTAATATTCAACATAGGTTATTGTTGTGATAATTCAATGTTTTACAGAAAATAAGTCAGAAATATCGGAAAAAATTGAATTTTTATGTCGTTTATCTCTATAACTATCAGAAATCCAACTGCAAAATATTTTATCCTGTTTATATTTAAAAAGTAGCGTTAAGTTTGGATCACTTCTTTATGATGATTCTGAGAAGTGGTCGGTAATACCGAATGCATCTTAAGTCGAGAAATCGAGGATTACTCTCAAACATTTTTTACCGGAAAGCAATGCTTAGTCGTCAAATCTGTGGGTCGGGATAATTCCACACAATCGATCAGATTGAAGATAAAACTGTCGGCCGTAATACTTTTGTTTTAATACCCATTAACAATATACGGATAGACCTCTCTCAGTTTTTTTACATTCATAAATACTAAAAGTAAGCTCCCGATTGTCTAATGGCTTGTGAAATTTTGGATTCGTAGGGTTCGGGTTAATATAGCATTGTTATTCTCTTTGACTCGGATTACTGCCGAAAAAACCCCACAACCCTCACTCTCCTACCGGCGCCGGGTAATAATAAATTTATCGAAGTTCCTCCCGATACTACATACGTTAACATTGATAAAAAGGAATATTTTTACACAAATACATACATACAGAGTGGGTCAAAAAAAGTATACACACTTCAACACTTCATCTTCCATCCGAAGTTTAATCGAATTGCGGTAAGGCGTGTAAATTGTGGTTTTAAGAGAATTTTTTTAAATTAAATAAAATCAAAGTTACTTTGCATAACTAATATATTCTATATACTTAGTTATCCTGAAGATGAGAACCTTGTTCTCGAAACATATTGATATTTTATCTATTTAAGTGTTGAAAACAAAGTAATTTTGGTTTTATTCTAGTTCTTATTTTTCGTTTTTATTCTAGTTTTATACTGCTATAAGACCACCCTAGAGTCTTTACATAATGCACAAAAATTAATCTTAAAAATCATGTTTAAAAAAAGTTTTTTATACTCCTCACAACTTTTATTCAGCGAAAATAAAATAATGACTGTCAGCCAGCTTGCCATTATTCAAACTCTGTGCAAATTCTATAAAATCAAAATTATTATTAAACGAACCCAGCAAATGCACCATACTAGAATGTCCACTTCTTTAATGTATCAGCCAATAAGTGCCAAGACAGTGTTTGGACAAAGAAGTTTTTTTTACAAGGCTCCTTTGTTCTTCAATGCTCTTCCCGAAAATATTAGGAGTGCAAACACTCTGTCACTTTTTAAAAAAATGGTTAAGGGTGTTATGCAGACTGATGGAAGTGATATCCAAATGTCTTTGGTGTCCATTCTGTCATAGTCAGTGTGGACACCCTACTCTTAACTTTTTACACAACACTATTGGAGAAGACATTATTGTCACCTGCATTTGCACAAATACCCAACTGCCGAAAACAGGTCATAATTTATTGCTCATTAAACTTCATTTCTTATCACTATTTAATATACACAAACATTCATTTAATTCTCTTATATAGGTACATACCTAAATATACTTTTAACTGTGCTATTATATATACATTTTGTTACTATCCATGCATATGATTTTTATATATATTACTCTACTTTCACTATTGCTTTTGTATTTTACAGTATATTCTGTTCTTATTATCCACATTTTATATTTATATACTCAATTAATTAATTAATTAATTTTATAGTTATATAGTATTTTGTTGTATATCTTTATTATTTTTTGTTCTAACTATATTGTTCAGCTGCTCATCTCGGCACAGGTTCTCCCTAGTGAGATGAGCGGCTCCATCTCCTGTCATGTAACAAGATGAAGATAAATAAATAAATAAAAAATAAAATAAAAAAATTCAAATAAATTATTATGTCACCACAAAGTGTAAACGTTCTTTCAGAAGAACTGTTCTTCGAAGAATTAAAAATCAAGAGATGTCGTCGCTCGCGTGAACGCTAGCATCACCACGCGATAGGCAGGGTCCTCATACAAAATAACAAGGCTATGGTTAGGGCAAGTCGTTAGAACAACCTTTTTAAAGCTGTGTTTAAATTTAAGAATACTCTTGGTACCCCCATGGTATCGTGTATGTTGTATACAAGGTAATATCCGAAC
Organism: Agrypnia vestita; assembly: GCA_016648135.1. Taxonomy (NCBI): domain Eukaryota; kingdom Metazoa; phylum Arthropoda; class Insecta; order Trichoptera; family Phryganeidae; genus Agrypnia; species Agrypnia vestita. Next base: position 55,393 of record JADDOH010006575.1, on the reverse strand, counting down.
GGCCTCCACGCCTCACAACTTGAATATCCTCCGCGCTCACCTGATTCAATTACTGAATTTGTATCTAACCTTTTAAATGTCAAGGGTTTTAAAAAATATATTAATACGGCTTAATGACAGGTTTCAGTAAAACACTATAAGATTTAATCGTATATAAAATGCTGGCAATTATCATCCATACACAGCAGATTGACTTTAAATAAACGATACTGAAAATCTTGTTTATTCCTATCTCTGCTAAGTCTAAAATGTAATCACATACATGGTTTTCTGAGTAAACACGCTCACAGCGTTTAAAGAGTTAATGAACCCTAAAGATCTTCGAGTTTCAAGAAAAAAATTAAACGGCATAGGCATGACTTAAAACTCTTTTTAGCTTTTCCCACTATTTATTGTTTTTGACCGTACCGGTTTCAGCCTGTGACGGCCTTTTTCAGGCTGGTACATTATTCTCTTAAGCTAGGACATTTACACAATTTACAAGTACAAAAGTGTCTAACAGTAAGTCTATATAATGTTAATATGGTAGGTTATGCTTAGTGAATCGATATAATTTCAAAACGTTTGTGATAATTTGATTTTAATGTTGGAATATTTATTCTCTTATTGTAACCGTGATATGCTGAAACTGGTACGATCAAAAAACAATAAATAGTGGAAACGTTATTATTAATTATTTTAATAATATTATTAAAATGGATGTTTCACAGCTTCAAAATCATAATTTATAAGCAAAAATCTCACTGGGCACTCGGGCCAACGTTGTTCAAGCAATAGTTCAACGTAAACAAAAATTCGATACCACCGTATCTTCATCAGGACTGACGTACAAGTTGTACGTCAATCCAGTAGACGTAGAATCATTATTTATTAATTAAAATTTATAATTATGTCTAACCACAAAGTCGACGCTATAAACATCAAAAATAATTAGAGCACTGGTTGTAGAAATGTAGTAGAAGTAATGAATCGTAGAAAGGGACATAAGTTCAACCACTGAAATCTGCATTAATTTGATAACGTTTTAAATTATTTGGTATAAATTTTTATTTGATTGAAGTGTGCACAAGTTTTTTCCCCTCTCTCTATAATTCAATGATACATCGGAGTACAGAGCTGTACTGAATGAAGCGGTACAAGTAGCAACTGGGTAAATAGAATCCCCAGCAAATAATAAATTATTGAACTCGCCCGTGAAGAATATGGATACGTATTGTTGTGGCAGGCAGCCCGCTACCGAGTTAATGATGTATTGTGCCCGGTTTATCTGTCATTTTGAACAATACCCCAGTATAAAGTGTATCATTCAAAGAATAACCAATGGACAGTCGTTACTGCATTCTTTATATCTTCATTTATAATAACCACTAACGCGATATTCACTTCATTGAATATATTAATCGTCAAAAAATAACATTATTAAAATATTATTATTTTTACGCATGACATAAATTAAAAATTCGTAAACATTTTAGATAGTTTTTGAGAATATTAATGCATATTGTCACGGGACTCGGCTTTGGGAAGCAAATGGGAACACTGTAAATTAATTAACGATTTATTGATTATTATAATTAATTCACAAAGTCACTGGACATAAATGAAATTGAAACACCAATTTTGAATGCACTCTCAATCTCGATTATCCACGACTGGCCACAAATTCGTTTCGTTTATCAGGTGATAAAAAAATTAATCCTAAACATACATCGTTAAAAAAATTTATAAAAAAATTGTATTTTTAAATACAAAATATCAAAAACACCTCTAGTTTCTAACTGTAAAAATAAATAATTAAAAGATTAAAGATATAGAAAAATGATATTAAATATCGAAAATTAGTAAAAATATTTTTAAGAGAGGACTAATGGTTAATTATGATAATTTGATACTTCGGCACACTTTTGTCATTTCTAATGATTCCAAATTATCCAATTTATTTTACTTCCTTACCATCGCGCCGTTTCCCCACGAGGGTAGTCAGAGATAAAGTGCCACACTCTTCTGTCCTGACGCACAACTCTCGCCTTATCCACATTCATTCATCTTCGCATATAAGCTCGACGATTGTTGAGCATCCTAACAGGACCATCTTCCAGTATCATGTTTATCTGGTCTTACCACATCTTCCGCGATTGTTCTCTTTTTCTGGTGCCATTAACACTTGCGTCATATATTTTTTTCATCATTCATTCGCTCAACATGTCTAAACTATCTAAGCGACCATCATCATGCCGTGCCATCAACTAACCATATTCATTTCCAATATTATTTACCTATTGATTGTGTTAAACAAATTTTCAAATTTAAAAAATTAAAAAATTAAATAAGTTTTGAAAAACTATGATTATTTAACCATCTCAATTTTTTTTTTCGAATGAATGTTCCAATGTTTATATAAGTTGTAAGCGGCGTTCTTTTACGTATCATAATTATTTAATTTTTCATTTTTGTCTTTTTATTTATTTGTGCTTAGTAAAATGTTTGGTTAAGTGTATAAACTGTTCTGTATAAACTGTGCTTAGTAAAATGTTTGGTTAACTGTATAAACTGTTCTGTTCTGCATCAATTTCATAAAATAAATGACTAGTTTGTTGGTCTTTTGGTTAGGACTCTCGCCTCGTGATCCAAAGATCGCGGGTTCGAACCTCATTCCAGACTAGCAAGATAGTCCTATTTTCACAGCACAAGCGTTTAGGCTTAGTTTGAAAATATTAAGAATATTGATTTGACACGTATTCCGTGTTCGCTTCGTTTTTTTTTTAAATTTAAAAAAAAATAAACGCATTATTTTTGTTTCTAGAATATTTCACACAATTTCGCACTAATTCACATCACTAGAATCCTCGCTGAACTATCGCTAAGTTATTCCGCTCAATTTCGCGCGTAAGTACTCACTCGCGCCGGATGTCTGTCGCATCACTCCATTGGCCACACTGTGAGTCGCCACCGCACGGGTTCGCTTTTATCTGTGTATCGCAAAAATGTCACAACGGCACTCCCGCGCGCGCGTCTCTCGTCGCTTTTATACATAAATGTTAGAGTTCACAATACAACGAGAATGTTCCACTAGGTTCTTCGTATTTCTAGTATTTTATAGTTTTTTCGAGAATAGTCCAGTTAATTCTAGATTCATGTGATCCTTTCGAGAGCTTTCGATAATGCGCAGTTGTCATTGTTTTAGCCTCTCGTGACAATATGTTTACCTTTATTTAAGGATCTGATTAAATCTGTAACCAATGGCACATTTTATGTACCGTATCGTCTTTGTCATAGCGACCAAACCTGCCAAAGACCTGCTCTGCCGAAAACATAACGAAGGAGATAACAAGAATTACTTACCTTAATAACATGTATTCTCAGATTGTAAACAGGATAAAGTGAGTTGCTGGGAGCCAAATCGAATCTGTCAGACGGATGATGAATTTCCTTGGATCCGCATGACCGAAGACCAGCCATCGCTTTGCCATCGTCGCGCCGCGAAAAAAGAATATCTCTGTCCATCTTTCTTGTCGGCGTTCTTTTACGCATCATTAAAACTGTACAAAACATTGTATTTCACATTCGAAATTCATAATAAATTACTATTATATTTTCAGCAAATTTCGTGAATATAAATGGAAGTATTTTGGATTTTCAGATAAACTCCTGATCACAAAGCAAATATTTCATCGTTCTTCCTTTACTGTCTATACCTATGTGGAAATCTATAATTAAAAACTAATTAAAATTTGATAGATGTTTCATTATAGTTTTCATTATTCTACTCGTGGGTTTTTTATTCTATTGATTTTCTGTGAATATTTTTTTATTTACATAATTGATTTTTTTATAATTTACATTATGATTTTTATAATATAATAAATTATAAAAGAAAATTTTATAATTTATTTTTATAATATAATAGAATAAAATGAGTTTTGTCGTCATATTTCGTCATCATCATCTTCATCCTCTACAAGATAGAATCGGGAGCCCAAAGACTCGACAAGGTGTTTCCATATTTCCCTGTCTAGAGCTGCTTCTGCACGAGTCAACCAGTCTAGACTGAGTTTTGTTAAATGTATTTGTTTTTATTTGTGATCGTTATTTAGATGGCTCGCTTGCGTAGTTTACCATAAGCGCACACATTCAAACAAATATACTGACGTAATAATTAAAATAACAAACATTTTCTGCTACTTTCATCACGCTCATATTATACACAATCTTATTAGGATCTCAATCACAGACTACACTTATTTTTTTCTTTCAAATTTAGATTTTTTCACATGAACACAAGTTTCATTTGGCGCGAAATATCTGAACCACGCTCAATAATCTGACCGTCAAGAATTAAGATGCTTATATAAGCAAGTATACACCGCAAGTGAAAGAATATGATGTCAATAGATTGAAGACAGATCTAATAATTAAGATAAATGATAAAAGTCTCACAAAGACGAAACTATTTACGGGAGTCTTTAAAGGGTGACGCAGGCCATTGACCTCTGTGAGCTGGGGGCTCAAGTGATCACTTTGCATAATGTAACGTTCACCAATTCCACCGTAAAAACATCCACACGTTATCAATTTTTTGAATGTTGTATATATCGTCGGTAGAGCGCAAGAAATCATTAAGTAACAAATTCCTGTTTTTCGGCAAATCGTTTCTATGCCTTAAATCTACAATAATTATGTAAAAGCGCTTGTCATATGGAATTTGTGCCATAAATCACTAAAGCCAGTTAATGACTTTTGGTGAGAAAATATGGAGTATGTACGCTAGTATACTGAAAAGAAAATAAAATGCTATTAAGTAACCTGATGATTTCTATTTAAAAATATATAGGTATATACAAAATTAATGACTTTTTCATCCAAAAAACAGCCGTTCTATGGCAAAAAACGTATTGATTACTTCTTTTTCTCGGAGTTTACATAAAAAATAACCCATAATGACTTCTATCTCGATTTTACCAAAAATGTCACTTAATGACTTCTTGCGCTACGCCCACGATATGTATGTTGTAATACAATTTCTGTCATATATTCGAATGAACTATGCTACAGACATCTATGGTCCTTCCCATAACATAGTTATGCATAGATTTCACCGCTGATAATGATACCTCCATAGTATTTTTAAATAATTTATTATTTATACACATTAGCGGAATTGAATTAGCGTGCTCAGTTATTTCAGGTCTCCATAGCTACGAGCTTAAAGCTTTTTTTTTTTAAGTTGAGTATATGTAGGTTGCAATCTGCTCTATGCATATAATACAAATTAAGCAAAGACGAGAAGATAGAAAAGTTTTTGAGGCGGAGTAAAAAGTTACAGCAAAGAAATAAATATAAACGAAGTATTTGGTCAATATTTAAAGTCTATACAATTTTAAATTAGAATGAATTATTTATTTAAATTCTTAATTAAAAACTACAACATTTTTTTACTTATTTGAAAATAATTAATCTAAGAATAGTGATCAATTTATTACACTTAGTTCAATTGCAGGGATTAAAGTAATCTGCCAATATAAGCATATAAAAAGGCTACCGCAATTCGCGCGATATTTCTCGTTAAAATGTAAAGTAAAATAAATCTGTGAACTCTATTAATCATTCAGTTCGCTCAGACACTTAGTTAATAATTTATTTATGGGTTAGTCGAAATGTAAATGAAATAAATTCACTTAAGTCTATTAACGATATTCATCGGAAAAGGTTATAAAATATGTATCCCGGATCGCGCGATACTTTTATTGGGGCCAGCTAAACATTTATTACGCCCCATAAAACACTGGAATAGAATAATTTGGGATTTATGCGGGCCGGGGATGGGATTTAAAAAACACATTAAAGGATTTTGAGGATGATTTGATAGATATAAAAATGGCCCTAAGCCCGTGCGAGGAAGTGTGAGTGATATCAATATTTGCCGAGACTATGGGTGGGTTCAAAAATAACGAGAGAGTTTAACAAAAATGATTTGTAAATACTTTTACTGTTAAATTTTACTAAAAAAATACTAATTTAGCCAATACTAATTACTTAATGCTGATAAAAATAAGTCATTGTACAGAATTTTTATTTTATTTATCTATTGAACATTAACTCACATGGAAAATTACTTCCTCAAATTTTATTACACCAGCCAATATGTGCTCAATTCACTCTTAATTTAGTAAACTTTTAATCTGTCATTAATGAATGTACGAAAATTGTTTGTTTTGATAAAAATAAGTCATACTACAGATTTTTTTTTCAATTATAAATTGAAATTTAAAATAACTTCCTTTATTATTATTATGCCAGCCAATATGTGCTTATCAAAAAATATAATAATATCGTTGTCTGTCTGCCCGTAACAGCAACATACGTAGTATCTTCAACTTTCTTATTTTTCAACTTCATGTGTATATTTTTTTAGTTTTTATTTTATTTATTCATTTTATTTATTTATTTATTTTTTTATTTAATTTTGTTTTATTTTTTTTATATTCTCTGTACAAATCTTCACCATTTGACAGATCTTACCCAAATTTTTCATAATTATTCTTTAGGATCCGATCAAACATGTTAAAATACGTCTTTTTGACAGGTTACAGCTAGTTTTACTCTTAATAAATTTTGTAAACTCTTTTTTTTTCAATTGATTCAGCAGCATTTTTGATTGATTTGTTGTGGATCAATTTACGAAATCTTTTTAATTATCAATTGAACGTTAAAATTACTTTCTTAAATATTATTATGCCAGCCAATGTTAACGCTTAATCTAATGAATTCTTTATATGCTATAGATGTCTCCATTAGCAAGGACTTCTATATAAATATATATATTCTTTATGCCCTTTAATGCTCTATAAAGACATACACACTTTCTCATATAAATAGCTTCGTCTCTGTGAGTCATTTATAATTTATCTTAATTAATGATTACCCCTCAATGGACAAAATACGGTAATTTTGTTCTTAGGACCTTCTAATAATATATTATATTTGTTAATCATACTCATGTATATTTTTTACTTGTTTTACTGAGATAATAAACCATCAAATATTGTACGCCTTTAGAGCTGTTCCGTCGCATGACGGTGGTGACCCGAAAAAGCAATTGCTCCTAACCATCTCTAAACTCCCAAACATCAAAAAACTTTAAAAATTTGCCATTGACATGTTTCACAGTTATTTTAAAGATATTAAGATTTTAAGACCTGCAGACTCATTACGCCTTTCATAACCGAAGAAAGCAATAAAAATATTTTTTTTAATAATGAGCCTTTTCATTTTAATATGCTCGATCAAGTATAAAGGCCTTGTATGAAAGGAAATGAAATATTAGCTGTCATTTTCTATCATTCTTCATACCGCTGCATCCAGAAGTGTAATATCATCTGACTTGGAACAATGCGCAATATTCATGGCGCTGGTGTGCATTGTCATTGAAGTTTTCAATTAAGTATTGCCTTGGAAGGAGCGCCTCACTGCATGCAGTTCGCTTTAATTGAATATGAACCAGGTTCTTGACAACGAAATAATAATTTATTTTCCAATGGTTTATTTTCAGTTCTACGTTAATTTTATTTTTAAAGGTTCGTTGTGTAATAAAAATAAAATATCCTGCACAGTTCACGAAATTATTGTAAATATATTTATTTGCTATTTTACTAATCTACCACCTGTTAACGAGGAAAATATTAAAACAGATGTTTCTGGCAATCCATTCTTATCATATATTGTCAAATAATGTGAAATATTTCTCGATGAATAAAAAAAAACAAAAACATTTTTTTTACGTTTTTGACATTGGTAAAGATGTTTTGTTTTCATAATTTATGTGATATTTTTAATTACTTAAATTATATGTTGATTTCCTCTTCAGTAATAGCAAAACAACTTTGTGGTTACATTCTTTATATAAGAGGAAAACACCATGTATAAAACCACTTATGAATTATTATAAATAACCAAAACCTTTTTGCAAATAGTTTTCACATTAGTTCTTAATTAATTATTCAGCCAAACATTGTTAATGTCTATACTTTCAATTTTATTTTTTGTATACCATTTATACTGATGAAGGGACCATTGGGAAGGGAACATTTTGATTATTCAGTACTTAGTTGTTTCATACATTTTTTTTTATTAATATATATATATATATATATATATATGGATACAAAAATATTAAAATGATTATATTAATTTTTAATATATTATTAATCAACAGCTCATCAATAATCTTGATATATTTAGCTGTATTCTGAAATAAACAATATTTTTATTTCTATATCTTGACAGTTGTTAAATTACATTGTAATGCCGCCAACTTAGGACGTTTTAAGTTTGTCAGGTTTGAAATTAATGAAGTCAATCAATTAGAAAGCTCATTATATATACATTTATTGTGAATTACTTAAGGTTTGTTTACGTATGTATATGTACATTATCAAATACAAAATTATTTAATAGACAAATACACAAAGTGTGAAATGCTCTGTCATTTACGACGGGTAGCAGCTAGTATGTAAATAATTAAACAAATCCAACAGGATATCGTTCAACGAATATCAGCGCATAGATCGGCAGTTGGTCTCGGTCTAATTGCAGCGTTACTGGTTTACAAGCCACTAAAAAAGCGTAGGTTTTCTCAAGGCAATACATGAGGGACAGTTTATGGGTCGTAGTTCGGTTCGTATCAACAAACAATAGGCCACAATAAAGTTAACGGGAAGCAATTAAAAGCGTAGCAGTTCTCCGTGGTTCGGCCGTTAAGCTGTCATATCCACGGGACCACGAGTATTACACTAAATTACAAAAGTAATTAGTTTTCTGTGTCGTTGCGTCACTGTAAGTCATGCTCGAGTTTATTTCGGAGAAATCGCGAATTTTGTTGGCCTTAAATGTTATACTACTAGTAAAGATTAATTAATAATATTAAAACACTAAAATTTCATTCTTGACTTACATCAGGAAATTATGAAATGTATATTTCGTCGATACACCATATTATTATTTAATCAATGAAGTTATTTGATACTTTTACCTTTTGCGCAAAAGGGGTGCTTTTTGTGCCACAATGATGTTATCGGACGTGGCTGCAGGAGGCGAACGAAACATTCATAAACTTAATCAAAGTTTTTATCAATTTCATCAAAAGTCACAGGACACGAACTAAACGGAGCATTATTCTTAAACTTACAGTTACCTAATGTTTCTAGATTATTTCAAACACTTATTATTACAGTGTTTCTATAGCTTCATGTGAAGTAATTTTCGCACGTGAGTAACTTCTCGCTGGTCGGTGTGTACTCGCCCGATATCTATCAATCGATTAATCGTGCGTTGTTGGTCACACAGCTTTGCTACTAACGTCACACTTGTAAAACGTCAACAATGACTCGATCCGCCGTGCTAGCCTTTTTATACCAAAGCTAGTTTTATCGAGTTTAATTTCATGAGAACATAGATTTTCAAGAGCATGTATAAGAGATTTGAAATATTTATTTTAGTGCTATATTCCTTCAATTCAGCTCTGATCACTACTCAGCGCTATGTAACATATAGCTAGGCCTTGCAGTTATCTTTGATTGCTGCTTCCTGGCTGATAGCGACCGCTTCTCGGTCATTGGTATCTGCTGCCATTGATTTTCTGGAATCAATTTTATAATACAAAATACTAAATTTGTATTATAAAGAAGTCTGGTCTATTTAATATACCTGCTAACGCTAATTGGCTATGGTAGCCGCTCCACGAGCAATAGAGGTGAGGTCAAAATAAATCTGTATTATTTTATCTAGTCTTAATATTTTTGTGATGTTTTTAGTAAAATAATGCGGATTTGTAGCGTTCAAAATTAAGAAATATATTATTCTTAGATATTTATTCTTTTTGCGTGAATAAACCTTCTGATTTATCTTAAACAAAATTTTCAAAGTTACTTTTTAGGACCCTGTGCAAAATATAAGAATTCTCCCTGCTAACCCAACCCTACCCAAAGGAGTATACGTGTATTACATTACATGTCATCCGTTTTTTTCAGTCACATTCCATGTCCCTGAGGAAAATATATTCACATCCCGTATATCTGATCCTTTCTATTTCTGGACTAATTTAGCATACATCGTTACCGTTTAGGATCTGTTCAGTATTGTAAATCTGTATCAATAAATTTGAAAGAAGCCTGCCCTTACCACTAACATAACATATTTAGAAAGCTCATAATGTTGGCAGATATTATAGAACGAAAAAAATAGCATTCCTATAACACAATATAACAGTTGCTGTATACTTCTCACAGCAATTAATTAAGTATGATGATAATTTGATATTTGCGCGAAGAATTATTTTTTTATCTAAATTAATAAAAAAATTTGGTAAAGTAGAACTCCTACCCAAATAGCCTATGTAATCAAGAAAAAAAATTGTTTTAGTAATGAATAACAATATAAAATTGATAATCTGTTCTTAAAAATGTTATTTATTTATTTATTTTAGTTCTACGGTTTACACCTATTACAATAAAAGAAGAATCTTATATACCTATCAGATAACAGTGTACATTATATTATATATATATACTAGAGATATATATTATATATATAATATCTGCATGCATGATCATTAATTTACAGATATATACGTACACACACATACATAATATGAAATTTATAACACTATATTTTTTGTAATAATTGTTGTATTGTTTGCTAGGGAATTTGATTATGCTAGAATAATGCGTATGTAAAATGTGCCTTCAATAGATTTATGTGTTTATAACCAAAAAATAAACATTATTCTGTGATGATATTTTAATTAATGTTCCTCGATCAATATTTATGATAAATATAATGAAACTTTAATATAAATGTTTATTGCAAACAAATAAATTGGTTTTGGGAATTGGGTAAACATCGGATAGTAATATAGATTCTCATATCTCGTAATAACCTAGTTTGTTTGTTTATACATCCCATAATTATAGTAAGCTGTATATTTTCCATTTTTGGCTTAAATTAATTATAAAAGTAAACTCTTTCAAAAACTGTAGGTTTTAGTTTGTTTTTTGTGAGCTTCAATTATTTAGGTTATATTTTTAAAATATTTAGGATGAAGTAACGTACGTAAGCTTCTTGACTAATTAATCAAGATCAAAGCTGACAAGACCATCAATAATAAATCAAAAAATCTTCTACCTGTTAGAGATGACACAAAAATAGAGAATGACAACGAATATGTATTTATGTAATAATTCGAAATAATATCATATATACTTTAATAAGGAGTATTGCTATAAAAAAACTCCACGGTGAAAAATAAAATATACAGGTGTCAAGACCAGGTGAGAAATATATGTACATTAACTTTGTAATGTATGTATGATAGAATAAAGAATGAAGATATTAGGAATGAATGTAAAGCTGATCGTAGCATAATACAGAGAATAAAAATAGGGTCGCTCAGGTGGTTTGGGCATGTTGAGCGAATGAATGAGGAAAGAATGGTAAGAAAGATATATGATGCAAGTGTTGACGGCGCCAGAAAAAGAGGGCGACCACGGAAGACGTGGCATGACCAGATTAACCAGATACTGGAAGATGGTCCTGTTAGAAGTCTGAACAACCGTCGAGCTTGCATGCGAAGATGTATGAATGTAGACGAAGCGAAAGTTGTATGTCAGGACAGAAGAGTATGGCGCTCTATCCTCTCTGCCTACCCCCTCGGGGAAACGGCGTGATGGTAAGTAAGTAAGTAAGTAAGTAAGTAAGTAACTTTGTAATGAGAAAAAATAACAACAGATTTCTCTAGCAGAGACCAGCGGAATTTTTGAAGTGTTCTCGATTCGAACATATATATAGAACTTTAAAAAAATCGATAATGTGTGGATATTCCTACAATGGAATTGGTGAACGTTGAATTGTGTTGTGTGATCACCTAACCCATCTCATACAGGTTGTTAAGCCCTGAGCCATCGTATAAGAGACTTCCATACATTTTACTCTCCTTTTTTTTTCTCTCATCCAAATAAAATCCTTTTCTCTCATCCAAATAAAAATAGCTTTGTCTCTGTGAGACATGTATTTACTTTGGTCGAGTCAAAAGGATAAGGTTACCTAAGAAGGGACTTTTTTTGCAGGGTTTTAAGGCAAACGTGTTTAGATTTCTTCAAAATATTTTTATTAACTTTTCAAAGCAAGAAAACACTTTGTGGCTTGACATTATAAGAAATTTAAGAAAAAATTAAACACTATGTTTTAAACCACTTAATTTAAGTGGTTTAAATTAAGTGGTTTAAAACATAGTGTTTAATTTTTTCTTAAATTTCTTATATTTTTATTATTTTTATCTTTATTAAAGTGTTCATCAAACAACATAAGCGAATTGTGGTTTCTTTTACGTAGTTTAAAAATATTTTAAAAAGATATTTATTTATTTATTCCCTGTCCCTTCTAACTTACTAAAACAGGACAATAATGGATATTAATTCATGCAATAAGATTCATGAATTACTTTTGGTATAATTTAACTATAAAAATATGTAATAGAGCTAGTCCACAAAACTTTACAGATAGATTCCTGCTTTGAAAATGAGTCGAAAATGTTCAAGCAACCATGATCTAATACGAATATTTATGGAGATATGTAATACCATTTTGTCCATCTTTTTCAATATTTCTGAGTTATTTTTCTTCAAAACTTTGAAATATGGATCATTACATCAACTTTTATCAGTTCTGAAAAATTAATTTGTTTCAATACAAATTGAAAAAAATTATTAAAATCTTGCAAAAAATTATATTTTCAATTACTGCGAGATTTTAATCATTTTATTTGACTTGTATGGAAACGAATGATTTTTTTTATAATTGATATAAGTTACAGTAATGACAATATAACGTTTTGCAAAATATACGTCAGAAATATTGAGAAAAAAAATTAAACTTTGATATTCATATTTCCATAACTGTTGACCATAGTTGCTTTAACATTTTTGACTCAAAATCAAGGCATAAATCTACATATTAAGTATTGTGGGCTAGTTCTGGTTGTATACACCAAAATGTATACACCAAAATATCGACTGTACGTGTCCACTATAATATATCTAACTAAATCATTTTCATTGTCTTTTGAAAATATCGCTTAAAACCTTTCAAGTTTTTATCTACAATTCTGTAATTTCCACCTGTTTTCTCTACCCTGTTTTCCAGCGTAGATTTGGCAACAGACGATAGCATTTTGCTGGGCAAGATTTGAAATCCTCCTGCCGCCTCCCCCGAAAACTACATTATTTTGAAAGAATTGTCTCAAATGTTTTCTGTATAAAAAGTTACTACTTTTAAATGGTTTCTGCTTTTGTACTTTAATTTGGCTTGTTAATACTCCTCCCGTAAGCTCGAGTTTTGGCTCATTTTATGGGGAGTATAATGTATTTTAAATGTTATAATATTATTATGTATCTACTGTATAAATAAATATATAATTTTATATAATTATCTAAATATTTCAATGCAGTACGTAGGTAAACTGAATTTAAAGCAAATGCGACCGAAGCAGTCTATTTTTTAAACCATACGAATGATATCTCTGAAATCATTTTATTAAGTTGTTTCACATATTTTTTGAATTGATATGTATGTAAACTAAACGGTAGAGGTTGGAGTGAAGGAGAAGGGTCTTTACCTATGAAATGGTGATCACCGCGGAGGTGTAGGCCGAACTACCGAGGATAAGACTCCAGCGAAACGTCGAGATTTGCTTCACAGTGAATGGTTCGTATAAAATATCCGTGTTATTCAACACATAAATATGTCCAACGACCATAATAATAACCTTAACTCTTTAAGAAGAATACATCTTTGATGCCTGTATGTGGATATTTTGTTATAATATCATACGTTAATAGAACATTTTGAAAATTTTGCACATTTTTTTACAAATAGATGTCAAAATTTAGAATCACTTGGCATATACATAGGTAATTGTAACTCAATTTCCCAAAAAAAGGGGGCAGAAATTAAAATACAAAATGCGAAATTTTCATTAAATTAGTTGTCCTTTTGCTGAAGTTGGAAGCAGTCAATGCGACCAATACGAAAGCAGAGAGTGCACCAGTTCTGGCTAAAAGATCGCGATGCAAGTAAATGCACTTTGAATTTAAATAGGCCGCATTAAGTCTGTCCGATGTAATTTATATGTCAGGCTCCCCGGTTATATCCTAAGCCTTCTTTTGTATTCACAGCCTTGCGCAATATGAAATGCATTGCGGTACTCGCATATATGTTACCAACAATCCTGACACAATAAGGAGATACTTTTCCCAACAAGACAAGGACCTCTTTAACTTTTATTATGCACGGGAAATGCATTGTAAAATATTTTTATGATAATATCAGTATCAGCACGACACGGTACATTTTTTTAATTGTAAACCATCTCTTTATATGTATATAGTATAAAATATTTTTATGATAATATGAGTGTTGGCACAAAATGTGCAATTTTTTTATATTATAAAGCGAGATCAAGTTGAAATAAATTACCTGACATTTCTGGGGATTTTGTTTCTGCCACCTCATAACTAAGAGACATTGTGCGCGGCGTGCTTGTTCATTGTTGCCACGCATGAGAGTATTACTTAATGCCTGGTAAGATACCATCTCCATGACGCAGACTATCAGGTGCCCTTCACAACAACTGGGCCTATCTCAGTCACCTCTGTAGAGAATTTTGAAATAATATCTTCACCTTACCAAGCGAGGGAGTTGCTTCTGCGAGGGAGATATCGCTTCTTAGACTAGTTATATAAAAAATCTACCTCTCGTTCAGATTTCTTTTCTTCTAGAATAAAGAAAACACTGTATAAAACCACTTTTGTTGAATCATCAACATGTTTTGGGATCAATGATCTCTTCATCAGGATACAGCGTATACTAAATACTCATTTGAAAATATTGATATTAACAAAAAAAATATTTTAATTAATATAAATAATTAGGATAAATAATAGAAGGCTCACAAAGACGAAGCTATTTATATATGAGAAGCGTGGATGGAAGTCTCTTTTACGATGGCTCAGGGCTTACACTCCGTATGATTTGGCTTAAGTGATCACTCTACATAATGTAACGTTCACCAATTTCATTGTAAAAATATCCACAGAAAATATAGATGTATCATTAACAGTCGTGATATCTATTTATACTAACTAGTTAATAAGAAAAATAATTTTTCTATAGCATATATCATTGAAGTATGTGAAAGATTCCCTGTTTTCGAACATATATGTATATAGAACTTTAAAAAATTTGGTAAAGTGTGGATGTTCTTACGATGGATTAGTGAACGTTGCATTGTATAAAGTGATCACTTAAGCCAGCTCGTACAGGTTGTAAGCTCTGAGCCATTGTAAAAGACTTCCATCCACGTTTCTCATATATAAATAGCTTCGTCTCTGTGTGACTTCTATAATCGCAATCCCATCACAAAGCTCATGAGAGGCGTAGCAACAACTAAGTCAGAATGGCGAGGGGATCCTCGATCAGGAGGCCCGGCTACAACGATCTATAATTTATCCTAATTAATTAATCATCCCTCTGGGGGCGAAATTCAGTAACTGTGTTCCTACAACATACTTTCATATAAAATATTGTTATAATCTATACCTATAAAACTCAATGTCTGTCTGTCTGTCTGTCTGTCTGTCTGTCTGTTCTTTATACAAATCCACACCGTTTGTCCGATTCGATTCAAATTTCGCATACTTATGCTTTAGGACCCGGGGGGTAACATAGGCAACATTTCCCCCCCTATTCTCATACTCCTTCCCCTCCCCATGACCTATTTTCGGTGCGAATCTGAACCGTTCGACCGATCGGACTCAAAATTTGGAAACTTATTCTTTAGGACTCGGCGGGTAACATAGCTAATATTTTCCCCTGTTCTCTTACCCCTTTCTCTCCCCCTGACCTATTTTCAGTGCGAATCTGAACCGTTCGACCGATCGGACTCAAAATTTGAAAATTTATTTTTTAGGACTCGGCGGGTAACATACGCAACATTTTCTGTCTATTTTCTTACCCCTTCCCCTCCCCTTGACACATTTTCGATGCCAATCTGTACCGTTTGACCGATCGGACTCAAAATTTCGAAACTTATTCTTTAGGACTCGGCGGCTAACGTAGGCAACATTTCCTCCCTATTTTCTTACCCCTCCCCCTCCCCTTGACACATTTTCGATGCAAATCTGCACCGTTTGACCGATTGGACTCAAAATTTGGAAATTTATTTTTTAGGACTTGGCGGGTAACATAAGCAACATTTCCCCCCTATTATCTTATCCCTTCCCCTCCCCCTGACATATTTTTGATGCCAATCTGTACCGTTTGACCGATTGGACTCAAAATTTGGAAACATATTCTTTATGACTCAGCGGGTAACGTAAGCGATACTTCCCTCCTATTCTCATACCATTTTCCCTTTCCCAGACATATTTTTGATGTAAACCTGTAGGACCCCGCGGGTAACAAAAGTGACATTTCTTCCCTCCCCTTTTTACTTTTACCCGCCTTCTGATATATTTTAGATGTAAATCTGTACCGTTCGACCAATCGTACTCAAAATTTGCAAAATTATACTTTAGGACTCAGCGTTCAACATTGGTGACATATCCCTCCTATTCTTTTACCCTTTCCACTCCTCCTGATATATTTTCGATGCAAATCTACATCGTTCGAATCGAACCTTCGTTTACCCTCATAAATTTATTTTAAACTTAACCCGTGCAACGCCGGGTATAAACAGCTAGTATATAATATAAACAATGTTACCGCAAAGTTATTTTGCTGTTATCAAATAAAATATGTCTAGATATTTGCGTGTAAATCATTTTTAAAACATTAACTTAATCTTTTAGATATGGCAGAAGCCCGTCTACATGTTGAAAGATAATAATTTATCTGACACTTGCCAAAACTAAACATTGAAGCACAGATTACTTCAGCTTGAGTTACATACTTTAATTTTAGCCGAATCCGCCCTCGACAGGCCTCGGCGCCGGTGCGAGGCGTGACGCGCGGCGCGGGGCGCGGGACTTACCGAGGAATCCAGGCCTATTTTCCCTTAATAAATCTTCTTATCAATTTGCTTATTCAGTTGTTTCCGAGGCATCATTATTCAACGCCATATTATGTTTGTATTTCCCTTATGTTTATATTGATGTGGTGTCGACGAAGGAGCAACATATGAGCTTTGCAATTAATTATTCAGACAGAAACACTAGACACCGCATAGTGGGGCCTCGTAATCCTGACTGACGCCTAATTTCCTTGTCTCTTGTGTGTTCAGCGGAGGATTCCCCGCGTCCTTTTATTTGTGTCATTAATTTACGTTTCCTAATGTATATTCCACACAAATAATCCCGAAAACAATATTAACGAAACATGAAACTTTTCCCAGTTGTTAAGTTGTTTGGATATTACATGTTTAATTACTTCTAGAGCTTTCAGGATTAAAAGGTTAAAGTTTGACGTAGTTGAAACAATTTTAAAATAACCTGACGAGTTCGTTAAAAATATTTGTGATAGAATTGAACATTTTTATTTCTGTAATTGATTCCTCTTGCTTCAACTCCTTACAGACGATTTTATTGGGGTGAATACATCACCGAAATAGGTTGGGTATTCGGGTTATGTTAAAAAAAGGAAGAAAATCATTTGAACGTTTTTTAAATTAGAAAGATTCAGAAGATGGCATTTTTGCGTATTATTTAAAGTAAGATTCTCGTGTTACCGATATTCAGTCCATGTGATACTGGGACCACGTTATTTTTGATATTTCTATTGAGTTTTAAATTATCTTCGTAATTTTACCTTAATTTTAATTTTTGCAAAAAATATTGTCTCCCTAGTACACCACCAAAATATATAATTACAAACTCTCTGTTTCCCTAACAACGGTCTTTAAAACAGGCTTTAATTGGACGGCAGAACCGTTTGAAAGGTATTATATTTCGGTGACACAATTTTAGTATTTACACCAAATAAATATAAGATATACACATCGAATCCCTTTGAATATGAGTTCACATTTCCAGTATATTTGTTATTTATATAAATATAAAGAAAACAATTTATATAAAACCGCTTTTATTGATTTATCAATACGCTTCGGGTTAATGGCCCCTCATCACAATACAATTTTTTTTTTGATTAACTTAATTTTAAGTAAACACAACAATGTTTACTTAAAATTAAAATTGAATTTAGTAGCGCTCAAGATTTTTAAATAGCAATAAGAATTCCGAATTTTCTAATCATCTTTTATAAACAAACATTATTTTGATATCTATTGACAAGGGTTTTGAATTTTTACATACTGTCGCGGGTCGTGGCTGCGGGAGGTAAATAAAAACACTGGAAATTAAGTAACGATTTATTAATTAGCAATTAATTAAATATTAAATAAACAAAGTCACGTAACACTAATTCAATGAATACATTATTCTTTAAATCACACTATTTCGCAATTCATTACCCGTCTTTAAACTCTTTACTATCGCTGGGTAATACTTTATTTGTCACTCGTTAGAACATTCAATTGTCACAAATGTCTGACTCCCTGTAGTGTGACATCTCTGCGTTTACAGGTAACACCGCCTTCTAGATCTTTCGAGACACTTGCGGAACTTTCCAGATATTACGAGAGATTTGTTCTAGATGTTTCAACAGTGTTGTTCTCAGTATAACATCTCATATCAATACAGCCATTTTTTTTACGAAATTCTTAAATTCTTATAGCAAAAAAAAACTATTGTCAAAAGAAACACCACAAAATGATGAGATGCTTGTACCTATACAGTTAACCGCAACATAAAATACGTCACTTCAAAAACGAAGTATTACTATAACATGATCCTAAATATAAAGCATCCCTAAAATCACAGAAGAACTTTAAATTCAATTTATAAATGACAAGAAAATATCTCCTTGAATCTATTCTTATAAATTTAATAAATCATTATTATTTATGCCAACGTTTCGCTTTACGCTTGTTACATTATGTACATTCATAAGAAATATATCGGATTAGCGTTAGCGTTGACTATCCTAATTCACTTAAATAAAGAGCGATCTCAAGTTATAAGGGCAAGTTAAAATGTTCACAAAATGAACAAAGTTTAATGTGCCTAAGTGTAAATTCGAACATTAGGAAGTTCAATATATCGGGTAAATACGGTATAGGTTTTAAGTGAAAATGTATTGAAAAGTTGCTGGCTACATAAACTTTAAGGTTGTTGTGTAAGTTGGTGGTTAGTTCGTTAGGGTTATTGATGGATACCAGCTTTCGAATATTGTCGCCATACCGCATATACATTACCTTCTCAAAAAAAGTGAAGAAATCATTTGAGCAATTGATTACATATCATTAGTGTAATATAAATATTTTTTACTCTCATTTAAACAATATTTTAACTCCGTTAGAGAGCAGGTTTATTTAGTATATTTCTCGAAGTACAGGACTTTTCGTGTCGGAATACTTTGGTTGACGAAGGTTTACAAGTCATTAAGCTAGTTTTCATGCATAAACCCTTTCAGTTGATTCTCCCAGGTTCTACATTAACACCCTTCGTGTAGGAGTTACCATTAATCTAGGATGTAAGAAATTCATGGAATATTTTACTATTATTAAATTAAATCGTGTCATTAACGTGTCAACACGTCCCGGACAAAGTTGAAGATGTAAAAATTAACGCCACTTTCTAAATTCCGACTAGAATGTGTTTTTAATGGAATAAAGCATGCATACTTTTAAAACAATTTGCTTTTTTATTATAATAATATAAGTTATTTTTTATTATTTTTATTTATAATGGAATGTGTATTTTTAATGGAATAAATTAATAGGTACTATTTGTTTGTTTTTTAATTATTTATTTAAAATTTTATTTATTTAAGTTTTCTAAATTTCTGTTTACAATGGATGCGCTTTTCAAATAATACTAAAAATTTATGGTTTTGTATAGAAATAATAAAATGTATTAGAGGATGAATGTCTGGAACTAACAGACAAGTTTCTGTACTAGTAACACTGTTCTGTGGAATCCTAGACTGGAACTGGTAGAAGTGGAATAAAGTAGGCTAAGTGCAGTGGGAATGAGGTCGCTCGGGAAAACACATATCTGTTAAATCCATTTATGATGTAATAAAAATAATTCCACTTCATAACATTCCTAATAATAAAAAAATATAAAAATATTTCATCTTATTAACGATAAACTTATTATTAGGAATTCAAATCAAACCAATTTACAAGCATGTACTAAAACTTTAGTTTTATAGGCTAATAATATACTTAATCGACTATCAAAACTCTCGGATACTTTGTTTTGGGTTTTTAAAGTTTTTTAACAATTTTTGATACACACAAGCCATACCGTAGATGTTTTAACGCATTTTGTGCTCGAGCACAAAACAAACACATAAATATGGTCAAAAAAAATCAAAGAATGGTTCGATGACAATCTTCTGTCACTTCATTCGGAAAAAAAACATTTATCATTCCTTTCACATTCCAAGAAGAAGAATCCAAAAATCTCAATATAACAATCATTGTAAAAACTGTAAAAATAATATAACATGCACTGCAAAGTGTAGTAAATTCATAAAAAATCATAAGTCTAATATTAAATAGGAATAAGTTAGGATTAACTATAACCCAGAAAACTGATCTATGTTTTAATTAATCTACGCAATATATTAACCAAAAATACTATTAAAATAGTGTATTATGCGTTATGCAGTCCCTCTTACAGTATGGTATTAATTCCACTGTACAGCCATTAATCATAATACAAAAAACCTAATGACTATCCTACTGTAAATATATTTCATGAATTTAATGTACCATCACTCACAAAAATATACAAAACAAACTCCCTATGCCAAATTTACAAAGATTATTTTATTAATAAATCCCTCTTAGACTGTACAAATAATAGACATAGAACAAAGAAACAAATAACGATACCAACATTAATAACCACCATGGCACAACATCATTATACTTGGGAGTTAAATAGTACAATACATTGTTGTCCAAAACAAATTTCAAAATACAAACAGAAAGAATCCAATTCCTTGATTTTGGACAACGATTTATTGTGACATTGCCCACATGTCTCAAATGGTTTCTGTATAATAAAAATTACTATTTATAAATGGTTTCTGATCTTGTACTTTAATTTGGCATGTTAATAATCCTCCCATAAGCTCGAGCTTTGGCTCATATTATGAGGAGTATAATATCTTTAAAATGTTATATAATTAATTTATTATAAAAAACATTATTAAGTATCTACTGTATAAATAAATATAATATATTTAAATAAATATACAATTTTTCATTTTATTTCATTCATTCATTCATCTTTATCCCCTTTATGTAGGGTGGGGAGCCCAAAGACTCGACAAGGTGTTTCCATGTTTCCCTGTCTTGCGCTGCTTCTGTATGAGTCAAACAGTCTAGACGCATTCTGTTTTCGTTTACCGTTTTCTGGTGCCTCTCCTTTATCTGAGGCGACCCATTTTATTTTGTTGCCGGTAAATCGGGGTTTATTGGACCAAAGACATTTAATTGCTTGATAACATACACACATTATATATATAAAGGATAAAATGTAGCACGCCTCTCGGCCACTGTCATCTTCGCTATATATGTATAATAATAATAGTTCTGATGCAAGTAGCTTTTTTTGCCTCATTTTATCACCTAAAGTCGATTTTAATATTTCTTTCTGTAAACAATAAAAATTAAGAGTAAAAAATATAAAAGTATCATGCGAGATTCAGGAAAACAATGCATATAAATGCAAACGATAGTCTTCCATTTATTTTCAAAACAGCGTCTTTCATATGGATCCAAAAAAGAAGTGGCAAGCTGAAATAAACGTAAAAAAATATTCATGTAAAGAACAAACAAGAAAGAGCGTAATTTAGTAAAAAATTAATAAAATAAAATTACAAAAAAGTAACAAGCAGGACTAAAATATCAATAAAAAAAGATAGAATATATAAAATAAATTGAGTACAATAATCACAGTACAGAGTAATAATCTATAAAATATGAGACAGTAAAATAAATTGAGTACAATAATCACAGTACAGAGTAAAAATCTATAAACTATAGGACAGTGTAATACTTACACACAAAGCGCCGTTTCTCAGAACACGGAAGAAGCCATGGTAGAGATGGACTTCTTTATTAACCTCTAAATTTGTGGCCGCACACAAATCCCTCTTCAAAAGTGTTGTTTTATAATATTTTTCGTATTTTAAAAGCTCTTTAATCTCACTACCTCTATAAATAATAATATTATATATAAAATGCCCTATTCAACATTTAGCGGGATACTTTTTGATATATATAACCCAATCTCCAAAAATTAAAGAAACTTTGGTAAAATGTTAGCGTGGTAATAAAAAATGCCAACGATAACTCGTTTTTAGATTAAGGGTGATATTTTATCTTAATGTGAAGGGCATGATCAGGGTGTAGGGTGACAAATGTGCGACTAAAAACCAAAAGGTGCATGAGACACGGTTTTTCCCAAGCAATGACTATTAAATTAATAAAGGATTACAAATGATTTTTGCAGGAATGTACCAAGCCTTCAGAACTCTTGTAAAAAAGGTGTCTACATTATCTTTATTTCAATTCGGTAGGTACATAAAATTGTTCAAATATAATTGAGTTAGTAATTAAGGAAAATTTTCGATGTAAAAATTATTTACAATTTCCAAGCCAGCTTTTAGAGAGAGGCCTTGCTTTTGATTAAGAAAGTGGTATTGAAATTAAACAAATTTAAAGAATTATATTTAAATATTCAATATATGGTTGTTCTTGGGGTAGGATCGTGAATTTTGCATTGTATAAAATAATTACTTAAGCGGGTCACAAATCCTAAGCCCCGTGGACACCCAAATAAAAGACATATATATACTTTCCCATATAAATACCTTCGTCTTTATGAGACATTTATAATTTATCTTTATTAGGATATATTTTTAATAATTAACCGCTTATAAATCTCCGAATAAATTTTTTCGAAAATGAGTTTTAACTACGTAAATTAGGTTCACACTAAAAATTGAATTATTAATTTATTTTCATTATTTATCAATCTATTTTATTTCACTTCTCTTATTGCAATATGAACGGTATAGTTTTAAAATTATTTTTAATTATGATGGAAAAATATGAAAAAATGTCATGAAACATCAGAAATTTTTAGAAATACTCTAAGGATAGGACTGATGATTTTATTTAATTTATTATTTTATTGATTATTTTACTGATTAACATTAGTTTACTGAAAACATGTTAATGGTTTAATTTTTCTTGTATATGTATTTTATAAGATTATTTTAACTGTTTTATCTGTTTTCCAGATAAGATAAAATAAAATTAAAAAGAATAAGTACATTTTATTTGTGATAAATTTTATAAACAAGATATTTGGTACTGTCTGATTTTGATATGAGGTTACGTCCCCTGAGAAAAATAATGAAATTTATGGTTTCTCAAACATTTCTTTCAATTTTAATATTTGTATGGTATGTGTTTTTTGTTTCACGTTTTTATGTGGTGTTTCGTCTTGCAACGATCCAGCTTGGTGTTTTTATAATAGAGAAGTTTTCTTAGTCAACGAATGCGGTTGGGCTGCAGAGATTTGAATTGCAAATCAACCGTTCATTTCACTCTTTGATAAATTATGTGAAAGTTTTGAATCCTAGCTCGGGTTTTATTTAATTAAAACAAAAAAAGAATTCAATAAATGGCAAAGATTGTTTAACGAGTCGCGACTTGGCAATGCTTCTGTATAAATGAGATAAATTATTTTAACGTCTTTATTTAATAATTTTTGTAAATTGCGAACTGATGAAAAGCTCGTAATTGAATTGTGTTGAATTTGCATTAAAAATGTGCTCTAATTTTTCCTTTTTTCTTAATTTTTGCTCAGCGAGGCCCGAAATGTAAAAAAATCAAAAATCACTCGATGTACTTGTACTTGGAAGTCACGAGAGTCAAGTAGTAAATACATTGCGAAATTGAAAAAAAAAATCTCATCAGATTTTTCCTATTGTTTGCTATACAAAATGGTATAAAAAGAAGAGATCTGCCAGGACATATCTATTTCTGGCAGAATGCTCTACCAGCTAAGCTATGTCCACCTTGTTCATCTCATCAGAATTTGTTTAGCTTACTTTTAACGACCAAAAAAAAATTTAGTGAAATTTTTAAAAATACAAACTTTTTTCTTTCCTCTAGGTGGTGCATATTACTGTATAAATAAGTTCCACCTTATTATCTTAATTATTTTAAAAATAAATATATTTGATAAAAATGTTCTTTGTTTTAACCACTTGTATATTGAAAATATCAATATGTTTCAGGTCCAATGATCCCTTATTCAGGATAAAATGTATAAATCAAAAGTCGAAGTAAAGACAATCAAAATATAAAAAATAATAAATTAAATATTTATTGTATTATTTGTATGTATCTAAATATATTATATTAATTACACCTACATGTTTCGGAAAAGCCTTTCCATCATCAGGGTGTTTTGTAAATGTCAAAATATGAAAATCAAAAATATCTTTGGTATTTTTGTTTTTCTAAATTATTTGAATTTTTTTTATATTATTGCTAAGATCTTAATAACTTGGGCTTGTAGTTAAATTTAATAAATTATTAATAATATTTCGTTTACTACTACATGCTTTACTAATTTCTAATGATCCTACATTATTCAATTTTAGACCAAAATTATGTAAGCATAAATAAATAAAAATATGAATAAAAAAAAAGTAAAATAGAAAATCCTTAATTTTTATCAAAACCGTGATCATTTTCTAATAAATGATTTGCAAATTCAGAAGAAGAAAAACCATGATTATTGAGACATCTCAAATGCTCCTTACTCTTACATTGAAATTTCGACTGGTTTTTCCAATATAAAACGCTGTACAATCTTTACACGACAGTTTATAAACACCTGAATTGTCAAATATATTATCTTTATCTTTTGAATTTATGAGGAGTTTCCCTTTATTATTAATTGTATAAAACGCGTGTCTAATATTTTTCGGTAGATGTTTTAAAATTTGATTTGAAAATGTATTAATATATATAATTCTTCGCCAATAATCGTTATAATTATTTATATTTAACTGTGAATTGTATAAAAATTGGTTAGTTATATTTTTCTTTAATTTATTTTTACAAATTGTATCAATTGATTCTGTATTGTGTCCGTTATTAAGTGCAATTTGTTTTATTGTATTAATTCAATTTGAAAATAAGAACAGCGTTTTGTGTTGGAAAAACCGGTCGATCACTGTAAGAGTAAAAGAGCATTTGAGATGTCTGAATAATCATGGTTTTTTTAATTTTCAAATCATTTCATAGAAAATGATCATGGTTTTGATAAAAATTAAGGACTTTCTATTTTACACATAAATAATTTTGGTGTGAAATTGAATAATTTAGAATCATTAGAAATTAGTAAAGCATGTAATAGTTAACAAAATATTATGAATAATCAATTAAATTTAATTACTAGTCCAATTTTTTAAAAATTACCAATATTTATGAGTAATAAAGAACTTCAGCAATAATATTTTAAAATAATTTTTCAAATAATTTAGAAAAACAAAAGACATTATTCATTTTATTATTTTGACATTTATTAAACACCCTGACGATGGAAAGGTTTTGTCGAAACATGTAGGTGTAATTAATAAAATATAAGTAGATACATACAAATAATACAATCAATATTTAAAAATGTCAATCTACAATGTTGCTGAATCAATTGGGAAAAAAAAATCAAAATAAAATAATAATATATGGGAAATGTTAAAAATATATATTTTATGTAGTTCCATGGTTTAATGGCATCAGAAATACTTACTAAATTATTTAAGCAAGCCTTTCAAGAACTATTGGCATGAATGAAACTGCTAGCTGGCCACTAGCAGTATTTAATGTATAAATTTACGAAACATGTTAGATGTTTCATAAATTTCAATTAGTGGGACCTGACTAGACCAGGGGTAAGATTATACATGAACATGTATTGATTCCCGGAAGACTGTTTGCTATGTTTATTAGGTAGAATCCAGAGCATGACAAAAATGGGATCCCTAACGACTGAAAGTCCTGTTTCTCTTCTCAGTGTCGCCATTCATTCTGGTTTCCCTCCAATAAACGGTAACGATACAATCTTGTAGGTCCTGGCGTTATTCGGCCCCCAGAAACTATTACGGACGCGAGCCTTGTAAAACTATTAAAGTACCGCCCTGCGGGGCGTAATATTAGAATTTACGGTACGATTGTAAGGGGCATGCCCTGATTTCGTATTTGGAAACCGTCCTACATTTCGGAAGCGTAATGGGAAGTTTAGGTCGAAGTATTGCGTACTATCGACGATGGAATTATTTTTTTGCGGTTAAATACGCACACTATCTGACAACCTATAGAAAACATGGGTTTTCATCTCCTGATGAAAACTCATGTTTTCACACACAGGGACTTGATTTTATCTAGAATTTGGAAAAAAGTATAAAACGTAGGTTCCTTAATTGTTTTAAAAAAGACATTACTTTATTTATACACAAGAAAGAAATTATTAACAAGTTAAGCAACAGTAAGAAATTTAGTTCACTGAAAAATAAAGTACAGTATAGTATACAGCTTATTAATAACAAGTTAAACAACAAAAAGACTAAATCATTAATGTATGTTTTAAAAAATTCTTTGTTTTTCTCGATAAACGCCGTCGTCTAATAGCTTGCGATGTGAACAGCTTTCAGTTTTCAGGCTACTTCAAGGAAATAAATAAATAATTGTAACAAGTTGAAAGCAATCGCCTTCACCGATACCACGGCCACTATCAATTCACACAATCACAATCTCTCGGGTTTATCGGGGTCACGTCGTACAATGTGCAAGTACTGGAGCACGCGACACATACATATTCGAGACGCGTCCTGATTCCCAATTCCTTGTTATCCAGGTCTCAGAGCCATATTACTTACTATCCAGGCCTCAGGCCTAAAAAATGGAAAAGAAAAGTCCAAATTGAGTACTAAATAAACTTTATGTTTTTTTAACGTTAACCTATTTCCTTATTAAAAGTCTTCTTCTTTTCGAATCGATCCACAATTCGTTTCGGGTACGATGACCTGATGATGTTGAACATACTAAGAGATTTTTCATATTCTGTACGCCTTCACATTTATAACGTGAATTCTTCTCCATTCCGATCAAAGTTTGTTAGAGTTCTGATCCGATGCTATGCAAGGTCCCCACAGTGGGCGGGGTCCTGGTGATAGCGCTTCTTTTAATTCTCTTTATATTTTCCAGTCGCACTCATCGTCTGACTTCGTTCACATGACCACTGAAGTAGGACTCACCGGCGACCCAAGGCCGCTTTATAAGCAATAGCTCCCATATCAGCCCTACACTTTCGCTAAAACGGTCGACCTCACTACGCCGCAGATGATGCTAAAGCATGTGAGCGGCGCGACAGGGTGTCTACACAGAATCACATCGCTGTCTCTAGGTGCAGATGAAGCGTTATCTCTGTAAAACGACGGGAATTTTCTTGACTTGGGTCTACATTTGTTCCTTTTTTGGTCCTGAGCAGGATTAAAAGGTTATTATTACGTTCGTTTGACATATTTTTGTATAAAATAAAACGAATATTTTAAACCGTATACTTCACTGAGAAGCAAATTTCGTCCTTTTGCTGAAATTTTATCCAGCGTCATCAAGAGAGCGTCCTAGTACGGTGAAGGTGTAGGCTGATAGGACGCTCTTCTGATGACGCTGAATAAGATTTAAGCAAAACGTCGAGATTTGCTTTTCAGTGAAATAAACGGTTCGTATAAAATATCAATTTTATTTAACATATAAACGTGAGCAGAATATTGTTCGTCGTCTACTTGCTTCTTAATCTCTCATCGATGTCATCTTACGAATAATATTCCAGTCAACACTGTAATAAAATATTATTAAAGTGAGATGATACAAAAAAATTGCAATTTTTATACACCTTTACAGCCACATTCACCTTTGTTTGTTATCAAGCTGTACCGATAACTATTATTTTTCATCATAAATTAAGACCGAGTCTTCCACTCTTATTTAAATTAAACCACTCCTTCATCTCTTCCGTGTACAACAATACAAAATATTCCATTCCAGCTATCTATGTAGAACGTATTTATTTTTAATTTTCTCGTCAAATTTCAACAACCTATACGTCTTGTGCGTGGTTGAGGATCGTTTCTAAATACTCGTCCCGATTTCGTTCTCATGCCATTTTCTAACATTTCCGACTTAATATTAACATGTATGTCTGTGACGCGTAACGGTCTTTTTGTCTGGGGATATATCCACCGGGGTGTTATTTATAATAGTTTTAATATGACCCGTAACGCGGCGGTTTACAAAATTTGATACCCAATTCCCTCTTTGTTGAATATCAGATTGCGCCCCTTACATACCATTTGCTAAAATATTTTTAAATCATAACTTCACACGGAAATAAATAAAAATTAAACGTTTTTCCATAGCATCAATAAAAAATTCAAAATTATAACATATATTTCATATTGTTTATCTTTATTTTTACCGATTCACATACGTCCGGTGTTCAAATCAATACTGAGTGGTTCAAAAATATTCATGTAGGTACTCGAGTCATGTTTTCTTGTAAAATTGATTCTTGGATTTTTTTATAAATCCACTTATTCAAAATTATATCATTAACCGGTAGTGTGCCGGCCGTACGTAACGCGGAATGTACCCTGTCTGCCGCGCAATTTCGCGCACGATTGCTGTTTTTAGACACTTTTTGTGATGGGTTTATTCATATAAAAATCAACAATAATCGATAAAAAATTGAAGTTTCTGGTTTTTCAATGTACAGAGTTCAATAATTATTTATGTTTCAATAATTATTACGAAAATAAGTAACAAAATTTACTGTCAGAAATGTACGCACATGTTTATCGAATAAAACCACGGAAGTAATAACACTGAAGGTATTGTATTTCAATATTATCGTTCTAAATTTATAGAAAAAATATAAAAATACATAATTTTAACACTTTTATATTAAAAAAAAAAAACTTTTTTTAACAGATAAACAACACAATTACTGAGCGGTTCGAAGATGACATTTGGATTGATTTTTTGTCTGATTTGCGCGGGAAAATGAGGGTACTCGACAAATAGAACTGGTTCATTAATTCAAAAATTTGAGATACAACAAAGAATAAGCTTTTAAAACCCATAAACGTAGGCAAAATAGGTCGGATTCGCATACGTGTCTAGGGAGCGCAGATCTGCGCTCCGGCATACAGAGGGTACAAAAGTTTTCACGCAGATTTGCGCTCCAGCACCCGACCGGTTAAAATATCACACTTTGTCTTACTCACAATGCTGTGCTTTTTTAAAAATATTTTTGTATCACTTGCAGTATGTGTCGAGCTGCACAGCCCTTGTTTCTCCTTGCCGACAACTGTAGTCTTATCTGCTGAAGTCAATTTAGGTATTGGCATATATCTTGTGTCTTAAATGGTCCCACAGGGAAGTTTCTGGGGCGGTTTAAATGAGTGAACAGGGAGGCGAAGCAAAATTTGCACTAGTTGTGTGTGCAGTGGTTCCACCAGTGCAATGGTTGTTAAAACCAGCTTTGATAATTTTTCTAGAGCTGGAATTTGGCGGGCGCATAAAATTCTCAAGCGTCGTCCTGTAAATGGCGCTTGTTTCCGTTTCCGGTATCACCTTCTTCAGTTTCAAAAAAATATGGCCTGATAACTGTTTCAGCTACTACCCCACACTAGACAGTGCATCTATTCCGATGAAATTTTGATTTATATTGTTTATATAAACGTTTATTATTATTTGACCTCAGCATTTGTGGCTGTTAATCATCGTTATCGCTTTTGGCTGTACAACTCTTGGTGGGTCTTGGCCTCCTCAAGTCTTCCTTCATTCATCTCGGTCTTGTTTCCGATCGCTCTCGATTTGAATCACCAATGCAAATATCTATTTGAGGACATTACAGCTTCTTCTTAAATTTTCCTTCATCAATTTTGTGACGCTTAGCTCTTTAAACAAAGTATAGAGCTTATTGTTATTTTGTCTGCGCCAAATTTTCATAGCTTCATTCTTTCACGGCTCCTGAGGAGGATATTCAGAAAGTTTGAATTATCTCTGGCCATTTCATTCCTGGGCGGTCTGCCGCAGACTCCGGACTCTTCAATCTGATCATAAAGATTCGGATCATATTTGATCAGCCTACATTAAAAAATCTGCATTATTTTCTTTGAGTCTGAATAATTTACCGTTCACTTTGGTGGAAAATTTTAATTATTTATATTCGTTTCTCTTTTTAATCTACTATTACTACGAATTTCTGTAAAAAACAAAAAGCTATTAATAAAATAAAACCTTAAATCTTTATTTGAACACCCTCTTTATGTGATTTGTACATATCATCGGCAAAATCTGTAATTTATGGTAAATCTAAATTATTCACGAGCTATGCCTGTAGACGAGGAATATAGAGGATATTAATTTAATAAGATTATCAGGGAGGAACCGATTTTACCTCCAGACTGTCTGGGTCAGACACAGAGGCCCGAATATATAGTCAATACTTAAGTGATTTAAAGGTTAAAGTACACCTTGAAAGTGTAATTTTGTACTTTAACTATTAAATCATTAAATATTTTCTCTGTATTCGGGTCAGAGATTCCCGAAATATTTTTTATCTGAGCTCAAATTGCAGCCAAAATTACCAACAAAAGAGCTTTAATTTTTTAATTTCACTGCCCTTCGTAATAACTATTCAGCAACGAAAATCTTTAATATAATAGTTGCCCGCGGGCACCATTTGCCCTTACATTTTGAACATAGTTATATTTTCAAATAATATTAAATATTTAAATGAAATTGTTATTGCCCCTATCTTCTAGTGTTTTGAAAATAAATTACCTGTGTGTTTATTTATTATATTAATAATGTCACCACAAAATTATTTTACTCGTTTCGAAGAAGTGATATTATATAAATTGGAAAAATTAAACACGCCTTAAATATATGGATTTATAGCTCATCATCGCTCTCAGAGAGATTATTTATATATTAATAAATTTTAGCATATGGACTTCGCAAGGTATAATGTTAAAAAGTGAAAAGCTAATCGTATTGAAAATTCAGCACTGAAGAGTCTGATAACAAGTTAATTAAAATCGCACAGTTAAGGACGGCTAATAGGATTTCTCTATTCCCAAAATTTTTCATTCCTGAGACTCGATTCGCAGCTCTATATCATTCCCGGGATCCCGGGTCTCGTGACATATTGATTAAAAATTCGAAATAAGAGATTTAATGTTTATTTTTTATAAATATTTTTATTTTTTTTCTTTTCCTTCAAATACAGCAAAATTATTTTGTGGTGACATTATAAATATAATTTATAGAAATTAACTTTGTTTACACCACCTTTTTTATTCAAAATTTATTTTATTATTTATTTGATTATCTATACTTCGATTTTTAAATTTAATTTTGTTATTATACATTTGTTATCCTGATGAAGAAGCCATTGACTTTGAAACATGTTGAATTTTTTTTTCAATAAAAAAGTTAATTTCTATAAATTATATTGATATTTTTATTTCAATTTAATTATTATTTTATATGAAACACGTATTGTTAAGAAAATACTAACAAAAATAAAATATTAAAATTAAATACACACATTAAAACAATTTTATTTAAAGTAGAATTTTAAAAATACCAAAATGCCAAATTTACTTCTGATAGCCTGCTTCTCGATTTTGTATATTTATTTCTAACAATTGAAAAAACTATCTTCTTTAACTGGTCATTCGAAAAAAATTTGTAAATTAATTTTTCACCCCTCTCTAGATTCATAAGCTTTGAATTCTTTTTTTAAAGCCAAAAATATTTTCTAGTACATTTTTTCTGAATTGTCAACCCGGGTCAGAAGCCCTAATGGCTAATGATGTGTTAGTTATTTTAAATTACCCTTCTTGTTTTCACATAAATAGTCTAATTTTGTAGTCTATCCAAAACTGACTTGCTAAATTTTAACTTAAAACTAATCAATCATAATTGTGAAATTGGTTTCCAAACAAAATTCAAAATATTGACACAGTATTGAATTTATCTACCGACCACAGACCACCAACATATGTAGAAAATAAAGTATAAAATATTAGGTACATTCGGTAGTAGACATGAACTAACATAAATTTCTGATTCAACCGTTGGTTGTAATACTTGTCAAAAGTTGTTTTACGGCTGGCTGCAATATTTTATTTTATTAAATTAAATTACTGCGAGCTTTTTAATTTTAAAACAATTATAAAATGTTCAAACTAATTAATTAAAAAGTACAATGTCTTAGTAA
Source organism: Agrypnia vestita (assembly GCA_016648135.1). Taxonomy (NCBI): domain Eukaryota; kingdom Metazoa; phylum Arthropoda; class Insecta; order Trichoptera; family Phryganeidae; genus Agrypnia; species Agrypnia vestita. The sequence continues at coordinate 22,892 of JADDOH010006575.1, read as the reverse complement.
AAATGTCGCGACTTATTACAATAACAAATTTTTATTTAAAGAGACTTACCTAGTTTGAATCAAAATATAAGGATTAAAAAAAGTCAATTGTGAAAAATACGTTTTGTTTACTAGAGGATTTAATTATGCAAGATTTAATACATTAACTGTATTTCAAATGTGTCATAAATATTTTTAAAGTATTGATTGTATTATTTGTATAAATCTACTTATATTATATTATATTATAATTAATATAAGTAGATTTATACAAATAATACAATAAATATTTTTTTTTAAATGTCAATCTACAATGTTGCTGAATCAAGTAAAAAAAAATATTTTAAATATATCCGAGAGGGGACATATTTTCGTTGTGTCCCAATCTCTTTGCCTCAAGATAGAATTAGTTGATTGCTGTACAGATTTTATTACCAGGAAGTCAAAAGGTTTTAAAATATATTTAATGAAAATCAGAAGTTTAATTACATTTAATTAAAACCAATTATTTTCAAAATATATGTAATTAATAATATTACAAAAACAAGTTTCACAAAGGTGTGAGAAGAAATAAAAGCTGATGAAATTTATATGAGAGGAGTATGCACGTAAATATAGATTGATCACATATTTCCGGTGAAGAGTGTGTTACAGTACACACGTGACCTCACCCTCAACCCCTGAGGGAGGATTAAGGACTCGTCTCCGGCAGTGGGCAGGATTGGGGGTGAAGGCTTGACACACGGTGTTTGTGTGAGACAGGATTATTCTGATTGGCGCGTGCTGACCTCGTTAGGGATCCTTGTCTCAGTATCAGATGATATCCTGCAGGACATATTGCTGGAAGCCGCCTCGCTAGGGGCACGATATCAAACGGGTGGAGGGAAAAATCTGACATTTAATATAAAAAGTGTATTAAGAGACTATAATATTCATTACAATTGAAGTAAATTAAGAATTATTGGCACGGAGAAAAAAATTGTAATGAACATATTGTTTATTAATAGAATTAGATAGAATTAGCTAATTATTTTATTGCGACATTATTAATTGTATAAGGTTGACTTCTCGTACAAATAAAATTTTACTTTTTGGCTTTTATATGATCTTAAAATGTCTAGATTTATATTAAAAGAGATGTTAGCATTAATGCCATGGTCTTATTTTGTACTGATTACTTTTAAATCGTTTCAGTGTTTGGCGGACCATAGTGGCAAAAATATTTAATATTTAAATATAACTTTAAATTTAAATATAACAGTTCTGCTAGCTCTGTAGTTGATATTATTAATAAATAATATACTTAAAAATAAAGTTACTCTAACTACTACCACATTAGCAAAACGGAAAATGTATGTTCAACTATCAATAATAGTTTGAAAAATACAATTTATACTTTAGTCACAATTATTGCATCTTTAATTAAATAATCTGAAATACCCGATACATTATATACGATACGGTACGGTATCTTCCAGTTACACAAAGTTTATGAGTGTAATATTTTTTTAATACTAGGCACTGAATATTAATTATTCTGAAAATACAATTTATTGAGGCGAAAATTGTACTGTATTTTGAAACCCAATAACTATTTTATTATACTTAATTTTTTCAACAAACTCATTACTAAGTAATGAAATATTAATTTTAAAAATATATAAATAGGCTTTATTCTGTTATTCTATATCAAATTATATTCGCATGACGTAGCCATCGATATTTTCAAATATACCCGATATTTTCATTTTAAATATACGTGTAGGATAGGGTTTTTTTGGCATCCTACAGTACATATACAAGTATGAGATCATATTGACTCCTTTGACTCTGAGTCTGTGTTTGTGTGTTTATTTCCTTTTAAAATGATATTTTTATTCCAAGTATTTCAAATTTATCCTTTTAAGATGGCGTGTTTAACTGACATGTCTTATTTGTTTATGTGACAGTTTATTTGTTTTCAAAGGACTCGCTATATTTACAATTTTTTTCGAAGTAAAATTTAGTAAAGAGATCTTGTGCAATTCTTGCTTTGGATTACTTATTTGTAAGAAATATTTTAGCATGTTAGAAAAATTCTTTAGAATAAGAATTTATTGCGTTTAATTGATGATTAATAGTTGAGTATTTTGTTGATCTTATGGTTATGACACTCACCTCTTGATCCAAAGGTCGCGAGTTCGAACCACACTCCAGACTAGCATTATATTATTATAATTCATTAGTCCTATTTTCATAGCACATGCGTTTAGCTTAGTTTGAAAATAGTAAGAATATTGATGTGATACGATTCCGTGTTTGCATCTCTATTTAAAAAATATATATATATTTTGTATTGGATACAATATCAAATATTTTTGTGTTTTAAATAATTAGAAGTAGTAATAATTATTAATAATAAAGATTCAATTATTTAAAATATACATTGACGGTTAATCTTATGTCACAATAATCATTCTTGTTCAATAGGACAATAATTGTGACACATAGTTCAGTAGTTTAATTTTATTCATGTAGATCCTTCGAAAACCTTTCGTCAAATTTAATTAATTATTTTTATCCTTACAAGGTAACTTCCAATTTAGTCATAGCAATTATCATTTTTTCTAACCAAAATAATCCACAACAAAAATATTAGTTTATGGGAAAAATTGATTTATTTATTTTTATTATGCTTTTAAAATAACATGTTGGTATCTCGGAAAGTTATAAAATGCACTAAATTTATTATGTCTCCCATAATAATCAGCTTGCTCGTACCATAAAATTGTACTCAATTTATTATGTCTCCCTTATCTAGCAATCCAAATTGATATTCAAACGAATTCAAATTCAAATAGTTTACTATTAAAAAAATTATTAATTATAAAACTATTAAAAAAAATCATTATAAAAAAAAGTTTTATTAGAGGATGTTCTAAATGTCAAAATTAATGTCTTATTAAGCAGTAACGAATATAAATATCATACTAATCATCAATAAATGACATTGGAGTAGTTTTGAGATGAGATTTAACATTCAAAATGTGATATGAAAATTTTTGAAAATGTTATAATTAAGAGTTTTACCACTAAATAACTGTAAATAGAAATATAATATTTAATTACTGATTTTTATCTAGAGTAGAGATATAAAAATGAGTTTTACCTCTAAAGGGAATATATTATATACATAAGTAGGATCATTAATTATTTAACTATTAGATATATTTTGTTATATCTTGTTAAATTACTACAAATCATAACGGAATTATTAATCTCGCGAACAAAAATAATAATATCACTTTATTTTTATATTTATTAATGATAACAGAATCCCCTCATTAGGACAATCTTGAGTCAAGGTGGACACGTTATGCAAATCATTAATTTTTTTTTTTTATTCGTCTTTAGTTCCTTTTTTATCTCTTCGTTGCCAAATACCTGTATCTATTTTATTATGTGATTTTTAAATGTTATCCCACTTGTATTTTAAATTTCCATTGGCAATATGTTAAACAATTTAGTAGAGTAATATTTAATGGCGGCCAAGGCTCGATTCGGGCTGTAGCGCTATCGGAAAGAGAGAGAATATTTAAAGGATCTCTGCCCACTTGTGTTTTGATATTTATGTACATTTTTATATTAAGTAATATGTTTTACATATTATATATGCCAGATTCTCAGAACATCGAATTCTATGAATATTTCTTTTGAGATCGTTCGAATTGGCATTTTGAATAATACGTACTTATGTTTGTGCTTTAGTGCCTTTTTTGCTCTAATAATTTATTTAACAAATGTGTGGGCTGTACCTCCGCATCCTATTATGTCATAATTTGTCATATTATATTTTTAAGTGGTTAATGTATACTTTTTATGCTTTTTGACTAACGGTGTTTCTTATGCTTCTAAAAATATATAAGTTTGGTAATTTTTTTAAATACACTCAATATATTTGTCCCAATTTAAGTTTTCATCAAAACTACTCCTACTATTTTGAGGAAACGATTCTAGTTATGAATCGTATATTGAATCATATAACGAGAAAAGTATTTAACAAGTATCTTCTTTGAGAAACAGTAGATGTGGAGATGTTCCAACATGAAATTTAGAAGACGTATTATGGTCGAGCATTATCAATGTCCACCAATCCATTTTATTACATTTTAATCTCAATTTTCCCTAAATATACCTACCCTATATATAAGTACATTGGGGGTTATTACTACCGTGGATACATAGAACCTCCACGCTTCAAAGGACAAATGTATTTATAACTACTTGGGTCCAGTGTTGCCCTGGGCTAGTTCGCTACTCCGAAATTTACCACCGAGATAGGTTGAGGTTGCTGAACATGTTTTGAATCCACCAGCGATTTAATTATTTAAACTATGTGTGACTCTATGTTTAGCCTTTGAAATTTTGAAATCTATGTTATTCAGGCTGTATTTCTTGCATAAAACACCATTTTTATGACGTCATTTTTATGTTTATTTACGTCAACTGTGAGAAACAATATAATTATATATCAATAGGATTACTTGATATATTGTGCACATCATTGTTGGCTACTCAGAATATGTTGAATATGTTCAAAATTTTCGTGAACACAATACTAGGTTTTATCCCCAAGAAGACATTAGTAAACGAGGTATTTATTTTAGATGTCTCGTAGAGGCGAAGCTATTTTTTATACGGGAAAGTGGGTATGAATGTATTTTTGGGTGTTCATAGGGCTTACCACCTTTCGTACGACTGGCTTAAGTGATAACCTTATACAATATAACGTTCAGATATTCCACACAAGATAGACTTGCACATCTATCAAATTTTTAATGTTGTATTAATGAATAACTTGCACATATGTGAGTTATACTTCTACTACCGCCACCTATGCTCAAAAATTTTGTCATTCCCATTAACCAATACGTTGAAATGATAGTTTAACTTAATGCAAAAAATAAGTTAGAAATATTGAAAAAATGCAAACTGTGATATTGCATATCTCCATAACTATTGACATTAAGTCAAACTCATTATCAAGGCAGGAATCAACCTGTGAGGTTTTTGCTATTAAAGATGAGACACCGTGTATATTAAAAGAGTTAAGATATATTTTTTAATCACTTACTTCACAGACAAATATAACTATTTTTATAATTTATGAAATTGCATTGACTATGTGTTGTAAGCGACAATTTTAATACAACTAGACTTCACAAAGCTTCAGACGGTGCTAAAAAGTATGTGTCAGAAAACAAGACCGGGAAGGGATGAATAATAATCATTTATTTACCAGTGATTTTTGCGATGCTTAGTCTTGAATAGATTACGCCCAAGAGAATTCTGCGAAATTGCTGCTAAATGAACCACAATAATAATAATAATAATAATAATAATAATAATAATATTTGGATTATTTATATTGCGCCATTTTCGCGAATACTCACCTCAAGGGACCATGCAACGTAATACTGAAGACCAAGATTAGAATTGTGCGTTTTTGCTTCTTATATCTCATTATTTTAGGTACTAAACCTCATTATTATTTGAGCCATCTGTCACATATATAATTATATACTGTGATTAATGATTAATAATACCAACTGCAAATGCGATACAGAAATGGATGCAATTATTAGTTTGAAATATTTCAAAAAAATCTTTTAGAGTATTTTATTAAAAAAGCACAAAGTAAATGTTTTCATTTTATTGATTAACAATTCTGAAACCATACTTATTTTATTACGAACATTTGACATTATTATTAGTGGTTTCAGTCAAATGAAATAGAAAAATTAATAGTTTTACCCATAAACATTGAAATAGAATAATACGTTCCATCGACTATCATATTATCATATTATATAGAAAATAGAAACTTTATCTGCATGTTCACATTTAAGTAGTTAGGCGTATTCAATGTTTTCAAATGTAATGGAAGGAATACAAAACTAGTAAGAGATACTTACAAAGGATGTTTGTATACCATTATCATATCTCTTTGTTTTTTTTTTTATTTTTCCACATAAACTCGAGAACAGTTCTGGAGATGAAAATGGAGATATCAGTTGATTCATTTTATTATTAGATAACTTATTTAATTTTATTTTCGTACATTCTAGCTATAACATATTAAATAGTGGTTAAATATATTTGTGTTGGTTATTAATAATATTGTCACGAGACATTACTCTGGGAGGCAAACACTAGAAATTAATTTAGTTGAATTTTTTACCAAAGATAGTCCTGGAAACTAGTTAAATTGTAGAACCGTTCTTAATTTTATCGTCGCTAAATGTTTCCCGAATCTTTCACACTTATTATTGTAGTCTCTCTTAATTTGCGACTGAAAAGAAACCGAAATATATCTTAGCTACCACGATGTTCAATATATTATTCATATTTTGATATTTCATAATATTCTGCCAGATAAATATTTAATTTCGATGTTTTTTTTCCAAATATCTGTTTAAATAAAAGTCATGCTTCTTGTTCTCACTGTACGCCTCTGAGTCATAAGCATGCTTATTATTGAAGCTCAGGAATAGGACAGCTTCCAAAAAGTGGTGATGCCGGGTATATTAGATATTTTTGGTTTTAGCGCCAAGAATAGCGCAAAAAACTTCGCCATTTTCCTCGCTCATACGTTTTACATGTAAAACATGTCCAAACTTCCACTACCCTCCTACAATTCCCATTATTTCCGCCCAAACGTTCTACAGGAATGATTCCAAGCGCGGATTTTTCGGGAGTCTTAAAAATATACGATCATTAATTTAAGGATTACCATTTTCAATTTTGTTTCGTTTTCCTGTTTCATTATATATTTAGGTATATAACATTATATATTAATTTGTATATCATTATATATTTAGGTATATAACAATATATATTAATAGGTATATCCAAACTACACTGCAGTTTTTATTTGTTTTTAAGACATATTTGTCCATAATTAGTTGTCAATCCTGTCAATCTCTTCAAGAGGTGAAATAATAGTCTAAGCCTTAAAAATACAACAGAAGTTCTTTGATTTTCTTGGTTTCCGCATTTCAACGACCTTTCTGGCCGTTTCTATTGACCAAAAATTGCATAGAAAGACAGCAAAATACCCAAAAAAAACACTCACCATAAGATTTTGAACGGCTGTGAAAACCTAAGAACATTTTTATACTTTTATTATTTTTCGCATTAAGTGTATTAATAATCTTTACTATCCATAGTTTTTTTACCTAGGTCGATGCACTTTAACAGAATATCAATTAATGTGAATTATCTCGAAAGGTGATATTTTCTCTTATTATATTACGCCTGATGACATAAAGCCTAAGTCATAAAAATGGAAGCACGGAGTTAACGAAGCTTCCCGTCGCAAGTTGATTCAGCGGAAGGTCGCTCATAATATTGTCTGCGCCCGACACAGGACACCCTCACCACAATTGTAGGTTCTCCGAGGGAAGTTCGTTTGACATAGGGTGGGTCGGGGGAGGCTGGGTAAAGGCAGGTGCTAGACCTAATTGAATAATCAGTTTGTTACCAAACTAAAACAAAACAAGCCCAGGCCTGGTGTGCTATTTGACACCCAACTCCCCGAACACTCTTACTCTTAAACGAATTGGTACTGGCGGTATTGCGAAATCAAGGGGAGAATATTAATAGAATACCAGGTAGTACAGTGTCTGATTAAATAGAGATATCATTAAACAACCTAACAAAAATGTCAACAGAGCGTATCGAAAGACAATTTACGAAAGAGGACAATAAACTGGGTTGTTTTGCGAAAATTGCTGTTGTAGCAAATTTTTATTTAAATATTTAACTTTCTATTATTGAATGAATGTTGAAAACAAAACTATTATCCTGTTTCTTGTAATGAATCATATAATACGAAAATACTTTATTCACGAAAAAAAATTTATCAGGAATAAAATGTGGTATCATTTAATTATGTGTGATTTTTTAACTATTGACCAGCATTAAAATGCTTATTATTTCAAAGGTTTTCTTATCAAGAGCTATTTTATCTCATAAGGCTATGTGAAAAAAACCTACTGATAATCTAGTGGTAATCACCTATTACTTTGTGGTTATTCATTGTTAATAATATTTTAATTTCATTGTTAATAATTCCTTGTTAATAAAAGTTTAATAAAATTTAAACACAAAATTCCCATGGTTTAAATTATTATATTTTTATTAAATCCAACCGGTTTTGGAACCAACGTTTTTTCTTCAGGGTAAACTACAAATTAAAATTGTTCGAAGAATAGTTTTTCTTCTGAATGAAGGTTTAAACTTTATAGCATTATTAAAATAAAACACAAATTACTTTGTTTTCACCACTTTATTACATATAAAATCTACATGTTTCGAGAACAATGTTCTCATCTTCAGGATTGTTTGTGTACTCAACAATTCTGAAGGAGAAAACATTGTTCTCAAAACATGTAGATTGTATATCTAATAAAGTGGTGAAGCTAAAGTAATTTGTGTTTTATTTTAAATTACAAATTAAACATTACAAAATATGGGCAATTATATTTTCAGCAACTTGTTTTTGTATGTACTTGTCATATGATATTATTTTTAACATCATTTTATGGTCTGTTTTGAGTAGGGTTTTTTTCAATTATTTATATTTAAAAAATATATATTTCAATTTCAATTTAATTTAATTGGAAACTTGTCATAACCATTACCTCTGTTAAATGTATATATTTTCAACATCTCTTTGTATATGTCTTTTTATTAAAATGTACTAAAATTACTGTCAGCTTTTGAATTTGGATTACTGGGAAGGGGGTAAATAAGTGGCAGGGAAAGAGACAGATGACGTGAAAATGGATACATATTTAAGATAAGACTGTAGGTTAGAGACTTCCGGTTATTATTTACATACTTTTATTATTAATTTTCTTAATTTCTAGGGCCTCCAAGTTATTTAATTCGTTCACTTGTTAATATACTACAAGTGTCGCTTCACAATTATTTTTTATTAGCTGTAACCAATCAAAAATGAAAATTCCTAAGGAATAAGTATGTATTTATTTTATTTAAAAAGAAAAATTAGGATAAAATTTTTGGTAAAAAAAAATTTGGCAAAAAATAATTTTGGGAAAAAAAATTTGCTAAAAAGAAATTTTTCGGAAAAAAAAATACTATAAAAATGTTACGGACGTTCACGAAGTTACGGGCACAGACAGACAGACAGACGAACAGACGGACGAACAGACGGACGGGCAGATAGACAGGCAAAGAAATTATTGTATTTGGGATTATATTTCTGTAGAAATGTACTAGTATAAAATTTCTTAAAATAATGACGAAAACTCCCACTTGATTCATCGGTAAATCATTTTCTCATGATTATGATGAATAAGAGAGAATACAGTTTTAACCCATCGTTTTATAAATAATTGTATTTATAATTTTCAACCAAATTCTTAGTTTTCCAAATGGGAAAAGCACATGATAAAAATCATGTGCTTTTCCCATTACAAGCAGACAATTTTTATATAATTGTAAATTGTTAACGAAAGCATACTTTTTTCGATGAGTATGATTACCTTAATATAATATAGTATGTCTTCTTTGGAATTCCATAGTAGGTACGCTTATTTCAAAGTAATTAATTAACTATTGCTGCTGAAGCTGCAAAATTAGCGGTTTGTTTGATTTAGGAATAGGTGTATATGTGCGCTTTAATTGAATTTTGAATAAACACTTCTTGCACTATAGTATTCAGAGACAATATAATTATATTATCATCTTTTTTTATAACCACACATTGTATAAACTGTGAAATTGATACTTAAGAGGTTGTGCTCAATCATTTTGAAATATTTTGTCTCAAAAATGTTACTTTATTTCGATATTCATTGATGAAATAACCATTTTTAAATCTTAATAGTTTAATTGTTTTTTGTCATTAAATCTTTCATTTTTATATTAATAAATAGTGAATCATACCTATACACTTATGTACGGAATCAATAGTAGTCTCCTTGAAAAAAGACACTAGCGGCTCTTCGCAGAGAAGAGGTGAACTAATATTTATATGGTTTGGTTAACTGGATTAACAATACAAAATTACTTATAACACTTTTCTACTGTTGTGCGATACACAACTTCCACATCAACTTTCAAAATCCTTTGGAGAACTGATGGGCCAGCTTATTAATGACCAGAATATAAAAATATGAATCCTTTGTGAAAAATCGATAGGTTTCAAGGGATTGTATTTTTTGTAAGATCGCTAATAAAAAAATTAACCCACAAATCTGGCAAAAAGTTTTAATATATATCATAATTTTTTTGGACTGGGATCAATATCAGGACTATTCATTGTTGCGTGAAAATAATTAAAATCATATAATATTAAATTTCGTAACTGTGGCACTCAACAAACTAATCTAAGGTGTTGGCCTATTAACCTTCCAAGAGATGACGTTGACCTTTGGGACACACTTTATAATACCAGGTTTTCCCAACGTTTGCGAATTTCATATATTTGTTTCCTTTATTCTTTTTAAAGTTCGAAGTCCCTTTATTTTTTAAATGCGAAACTCGTAGTATAAACAACTATCAAGGAAATAAACGAAACGTCTAAAATATTTTCGTTTAAATAATGTTTGATATTAACTTTTTTTAGCTTTTATCATTTTATTCGCAAAAACTACACAGACCTTCAAATATTATAGTGTTATAAACATGCCAGATGTAAAAGACAGATAGTTGTAGATTTTTTTAATATCACACAATATTCACTCACGCAATATAAATATTTGACGTCACCATTATCGACAGCGCACTTTCAATATGTGCCCAAAACTGACGCTACTCAAATCTGCCCTCCGCTATCTTTCTCATGTTCTCGGTTCATGACGTTGTTTGTATCATCTTACATAACGCCGTCCAACCATCACACCTTGGCTCTTCCAAAATTCCTCCAGCCCATGGGTTTGCTTCACGCGCTTTCTTCGCTAGTCAGTCTAAATTCATGCATTGAACATGTCCACCCTATCTAATCTAGAAACTATCTTGATCACTTGGATAATATTAGGATCAATAAATTATGTATCTGATTTGTTATTGTAAGGTGTGTGTAACATTTACCCTTCTTAGAATATTACATTCGAAGATCTGTAAAGAATTTTCATCAATTAAAAATACTCGTTCAGATCCCTTCAGCATTCAGCCTTTTACTATTTTTTACAACCTTTTCGATAATTCAGCCAGACCTTACGAATATTTGATATGTCTTAGTCTTAATTTTATGGGCCAGTTCACTTTTATTAAGAGACTTCCGCTTGACACATTAATTAATTCACATCTTAAATTGCCTGTATCTTTATAAATTTTATTCATATTTCATTGATAACAGTAACAGTTGAGCAATAAAAAAACTATTTTTTGAAGAGCTGGTGCCGATTTTAATTTCACTATAATTACATCGAATCTGTCATTTGGAGGCAATCATATTGTTACGAGATGAATACGTATGGAACCCCTCGTAATATGTCGTTGACGACAGTAAGATCCAAGACTATAGTCTAGAACAGCCTACAGCACTCTAGGATTACCTACAACACATGGAAAACTTCTACAAACGCTTGAAGCAGTCCGGAAATGACGGAAACATTATAGTAAATTCTAGAATAATCTGGGAGGTTCGAAAAATCAGCATTTCGCGTGTATAAAGCGGGACCGACAGCTGCGCGGTGAGTTTGTTTTGATACTTCGTTCGATGTCAAGTACGCACGGGACGACGCGACGGCAGTGTGTTCAATCGTAGAAGTTGAGCGGCAGATATCGAGCGAAATAATCAAGCGAGTTTTTACCTAAGTGGCGAAATAAATAAATGCGACTATTGCAAGCGATAATTGGATGGAATGTTCTAGCGAATGTTAAATAAAATGTTCCCAGCGATAATAAAGTGTTCATAGATGAGTAATGGTTTACAAATAATATATTGTGTAATTTAAAGAACAACGCTAAATTTTATTTGTGTTAAGAGACTTTGCCAATATGAGAATTAATTTTTCAGTAATTAATAAATCAATAATTATTTTTCAGTTTTTTTATTTGCCTCGCGCATACACGACTCGTGGCAATATAATATTTGGTTGTACAGGCGTACATTTCGAAGCCAACTTTATAGGCTTCACACGATTAATTTTTCTATCTCTAACATCATTCTTCTGAATAAAGCTACAATTTGTCATAATTTCCTGCATTACTATTACCTTCAGGATTTGTCACTATATCTGTATCATTTCTCATCCCAGTTCATCCCCGCATGAGTGCGATAATCCACTACCACACCATCAAGCTCTCTCGGCTTCGTCTATCCAATCTCCTGCGCTCTTGTGGATCACTGAACAAAACCATATTTGCGGGTTCTTAATATTCCATGCGATGCAAGTGCCCCAGTCAGCGTAATCTTCCAATTTCAATTGATTCGAGCACTTTGGCATCTCCAAACACACCGAGTTCCGAACTAGTAATCTAAATTAAACCAGAGAACTGAAAAAAAATATAGCGGCTGACATTTTGTAATTTTTTCCTCGTATTCTAAAATTATTTAAATCATGGACACTTTTGAATTTATCTCCTTATTTAATACTAGCTTTAACCCTTTAAAAAGGACGGGACATTAGTTCGCGTTTTTGCTTAGACCTATTGTTTATAGTATCTATATTTACAGTATATTTTTGGCCTATATTATATAGTATATATTCCTATAGTATATAGTCCACGGAGAGGCGGCCGTACCAACATGCGTAAAGGTTCGGGTTTGGCGGCCCGGAGTTTAAGCTACAACTACGACCATTTAATTAATTTTTTTAGCAGTGAATTCGAACGAAATTCGACGGACCAACAGACAGATTGACGGAGAACGAAATTATTATTTTTGATTGCTGCAAAACAATAATTTATTCTGTAAAATGATTTTGTTTGTTGTGAATTAAAGAATGTGAAAAAATTATAAAAGTGTGAATGGATGTCTACTATATATTATCTATCTGTTAAACCCAAAAGGACATTGATACAACAAAGTATTGGAGTAGCATGAAAATCTTGACGAGTTTCAGTGAGCTTAATTTTTGAGTTCATCCAGCGTAATCAAATTGTAAACAAGCTGAAACCGAAACTTCGCATATAAAGGATTTATAAAAAAAGCATGTTTTTATGGGTTAATTTTTTTAAATGTACAAACCTATTCATCAATTGTGATTGTAACTGTTCCATACTTTCAAATTAAAATTAAAATGAAGTTTTAAATAACCATTTAATTCGAATGGTGGATGTAAAATTTTAAATGCAAATCTCTCTTCACAAAGAGTTCCAGTGGCAGAAAATTAAATTACGCGATTCCATTGCGGCTTTTGGATACGTAAAATTTCAAAGTTAAAAATAATACCGTGATAAGCACAAACTCCCTTTTGGCCTCTCTGAAACTTAAATTAACCACGAGTAAAAAAACCTCCGAGCGAGACTTTAATAAAAAAGCTCTCTAATTGTTGGCACAGTCTGTTGCAGCGGGGAAGTGCGCTGTCGCATTAGCAGCCACCCACATGTGTTACGAAAAATTCTACTCAAAATTTATTTGCTCTGGTTAAGTAAGAATTTATTTTTCGTTTTGCGAATCGCTAAAGCCAAAGTACAAACAGATTTTTTTTCGATTAAAAAAAATATTTATTAACGCTTGTTTATAAACAGACAATACAGAGGTTAATCAGCTCTGCATCGACGTTTCATCTCAAAAGCGTATTGAAATAAAATTGTGTGCGAAGTATTTTTCAAATAAAATGGCTTCAAAAATGAATTATAAGGTATATAATAGTTCCTGAATTAGCCATCTAGTTTTTACAGATAATTATGTATTTAAATATAATAGTATAATTTTCTTATTAGAGAAACGCGAGTAAATATACAAAGATTGCATATTATCTTATTTTTTATTGAAAATAAAGTGTTTTAAAATAACTAAACATTAAAAAATTCATTTTAATATTTGTTTTCATCTACTTATATTTGATTAATTACACCTACATGTTTCGGAAAAACCTTTCCATCTTCAGAGTGCTTTATAAATGTCAAAATATGAAAATGAATTATGTCTTTCGTTTTGATTTTCTAAATTATTTTTAAATATTATTGCTTTTTTTGTCCAATTCTAAAATCTAACTACTAGTCCAATTAAAAATAAATACTGACCTTCAATATCATGTCGGAAGCAGGGTAACTTGTGTTTATTTATGTAGTTTATATTGTCACAAGTTGTATGCTATGTTCCATCTAGTGCCCGATCACTGTCTTTAATGAATCTTCGACATAAGTTTTCAATATGTTTATCGGGTGTTTATAGATTTCGAGAGCAAGCATGGACAACATTCTCGGGGTTTCCTATCGGCTTAAATACAAAATGGTGGCCATAATCCACAAAATGCTTACTTAATCAATGCCGATTTTTCCGGATTTGCATACGAATAAAATTTCGCATAATTAAAATGCAAAGATGGAGTGAAGAACAAAAAATCATTTGGAAAGAAATTAACTACAAACTCGCGTGTGTTTGTAAAAAGCAACTTACACGGAGTCGGTGAACTGTACCTTTCAAAGAGCAACAATCATTACTCTGGTGGAAATGTTCAAATGCTACGTTATCGTGCAGCTAAGCGTGGGGGGTTGTACATTTGGGAACGGGTAAAAAATACCAAAAAACCAAACCGATGCGCGATCCTGAGGGCGCCAATTCCAGCGTAAACTTTCAAGTAGGTACCCGGCTTTTCATTAGGCAAATTTTTCTGAAAATGCCTCATTCGCAAATCGATCCGACTCTGGCCTACGTTAACGAAAACGACCGAATTTGGTGTGTTCTTTAATTTAGTTTAGCTTGTTTGTAAAAGTCTAGGTAATATATTTCTAATAAATTTGTGTTGCATATATCGTTATTAATTAGGGCCTGCACGATATAAAGACATTTCTTTTCTCCTAACACCTAATTTATTTATTTTTACATAAATTAAAGCATACGGCAATCTTATTTATTTTACTTTTTTTATTTATTTATTTATTAACGCCCACAGATAGGTAAGTGTAATTAACGAATTTATAGTTTAAAGAGAAAATAACAATAAATAAAGATATATATATATATAAAGTAAAAAGCATGTAAAAAGTATATAAAAAGCAGAAGAATAAGAAAAACATAATAAAACAGAAATTTAAAAACAAAAAAGGAATAATGTAGAGTGAAAAGATATAGTACAAGCTTTGAAAGTCATATTATAATAAAAAATTACATACATACATACATACATACAATACAAATACAAATCAATTATTTAAGTCCAATTCGACAAATACTAGTATCTTTAAATATAAGGAGTGCGTAAAGGTCCTTTAGTAATGATGAAATTATTGGAATAAAACCATGAAGTTGTCTGTAAACTGCAAGAGACGGTAGACTGTAAGATGAAGTAGACTGGATAAAATTTTCCAAAAATTAAATTTTATTTTATAGTAAATTATATTTGATATAGTGTTCTTAAAGAATAAGTATTTGTTTCATTTGACAGAAAAAGGGAGAAAAGAGGGAATTCAAATTTATTTTTAATGATGGTTTAGTTTTTCCTGACAAAATTTAGTAGAAGAACATGAGCTTTCGCCAGATTCAGCATCGTGAAGTCTCTTTATTGACACGTAAGCTATTATTAAGAAACAATTCTAAGCTTACATATGAGTGACAATGCAGATGGAGCGACTTCAGCCGCCATCTTAATTCTCAACCAATAAGGTGACCGCGACTTATCTCCGATTTCGGAAGCCCGAGTTTGATGCGATGTAAACGGAAAGCTTCCAAAGCAGCAGCAAAAGGAAAAACTTCATTTCAGAATGAAAATTACAGTACGCACACGTTCTAACTTAAAGACAGCAAAGTGTGCGCTTCATTCGTAGTAGTACCGAAATATTACGTGCTTCGTCTACGTCAATGAACTACATGAAGTGAGCTAATTATAGTAGGTACTACAAAATTGTGCATGTACCTAAAAATTATCGCTGACATAGTCATTGTAATATCATTATCATCACCATCGTGCAATGCACACAATTTGAATACATGTGTTGCGTGAGGGAGTGACCTGCGTTACACAGTTGCAGTTGAAATTCATCATCTTCATCATAGCATCATCGTCATCTTTAGTTTAAAACATGAGTCACATTCAAATTAACGAGATCCTAGAGACAACATTAGCTTCAATCGCTAGTAAAACAGGTGACAAAAGGGTTAGTGTTTAGACATTTAGTTCACATATACACAATATATTTTACACATACACACATTTTCTTTATTGTTTTGAGATGTTTGAACTAATAGAAATCTATGGCACCCCTGGTACGGTACGCAAAACTACAGATGTCAAGTTAGAGCGGCAGATTCGCATTTTGGACATCTCGGAAAACGGTTGACTGCTAAAAGCATCTCGGTAAATTAATAAAGAAAAGATCAAAAACCACATACAGCTACCGAAGTATAATAATTGATGGCGTTAACAGTTAGCTTCTATAATCGTTTTTGTATTTTATTTGGCGCTATTATTTAGTTCAAATAAAATAAACATTTTTATTACATTAAATCATCTATTTTTATTTATCCTTATCCTTGCTTATCCCCAAAGCCGAACATGAACCTGCTGCTCTAAAGAAGCCATGACTTGGAGATAAAGAGATCATGCAGTCAGTTGCTGATGTCACAAGCACTTTACACGTTATCTAACACTATCGAAATTCAATTAAGGTTGCGCATGCAGCCTGAATGATAGAAACATATGGGGAAGAAATAAACTATTACATAATAATACAATATAAAAGAAGTTACAATGAAGATAATAAGTGGACTGTGTGTTGTAGCAATGCTCACAGGCCTTCAGGGACGGTATATTAAATTTTTCTGCCTCCTTTGTGAATAAAACAGCGGGAAATAAGTAGCCACTGCGTGATAAAATATGGTACAACCATACAGCGAACATACCGAGTAAAAAAATATTGCATATCCAGCTTTGATCGACTATGCTAAAATCCTATTACTTTCTTCACACCAAGCTTGGCCTTACGTTAAAAATTATAAAGGATGCGTGGAATAAACATGAACAGGAATTTGCTTTTATGTTCATAAAAATCTCGTTTAAGCATATCTTTCATCGCGGAACGCCGCTACATTTATTTCCATACAATATGCGATTGTCAAACACGTCGACCAGATCATCGATTGACCCGCTGGCACAACGCTCGCTTCAGCGTCTGTTCGGTTCTCCGCCCGCGGAACTTACGTCAACGTTAAATTGGCGACGTCGCGTCTCATGTTATAAATGCAATGCGCCACATTCGACGGATCGTCCGCGCTGCGTACGCACGTGTGTTTGATGTAGACTGAATCCTCCACGGAATATTGAATGTGCGGTTGCGGATTGGACGCAACGTCAAAGACACGGCGGAAGATACGCTCAGTGTGGCGCCGGCCTTAAGGACGTGCACGACACGTCGGCGACAATACAACAAAATACGGAATCAGACAATAATAGTCAGGGCTCACTTTCAATTCCCAACTTCTTCACTAGCGTTCTTGAGAATGTATCTTCCAATACCGTGGCTAGTCTAACACGCATATAATTTATTTCTTCTTCACCGTAATCTTAATCTAATCTTCCGCAGTCGCCCTCTCTTTCTGGCGCCATCATTCATTGCGTCATATACCTTCTTACCATTATTTCCTCATCCATTTGCTCAACATACCTAGATCAGATTTACATTCTTCCTAATATATTTAATCATAAATGGATTTTCCACACAAACGCCTAAGTGACCTCATCTCGACTGCATTCAATCTACTTTCGTTGATGAATTCGATATATAAAAGAAAATATTTTTTAACAAAAATATATATATATATAATACCCCCGGTACATCCTTCGCTTGTACGTAGATATCTTATACAGCGATTTGCATATCAGCACTGAAGCCGGCCGCTGAATAAAGTTTTATTGCGCGTGTACACATCTGAAGGGGGTTTTTATTATTGGTTCGGGCAACCGCCAGCAAACCGGCCACCGCCCATTACGGCGCATAATACACGCTCCGGCAATCCTAAAGGAGCCTATACACATTGGCCGAGGTTGGCCCAAAGTAAGGTTGGCCCAATGTGTGCAGGGCGTTTTGGCCGTGCGTAGAGACGTTTGCCAAACTTGGCTTGGTAGTCGGTTTTTCGAGCACACATCAAAAGAAAGAGGCGTGGCTCAAGTTGTCAACTTTTTTTAGGGTTGTCAACTTTTTTTACAAGAAATAAAGTATATTTAAGTCTGAGAAGAATATTAAGCAGTATTTTAGAAAAATGAACAGTATTTTATTTATTTAATGTATTAAATACATATTTTTTAGAGCTTCTCGCACAACTTATTAATTTACACTCTTTTTAAAAACTTCATACGCCTCACCACAATTATAACTAAAATTAAAATAAATGAGGAGCACATTTTTTATTAAATTAATATTTGCTCTATTTCTATCCTTCCGCCACTTTGCATTCATTACTGAAAAAATTCTTTCAGTAAATGCTGAGGTGGCGGGAACAGAAAGTAGATATGAGACAATTTTAGTAATATTTTTAAATTCTTCTGAGTTGTTTACTAATAAATGGCTCCACTTTTGGCCAGTACTCATTTCAAGAAAATCTTTGTCTTCTGATACTTTTTTATAAATTATTTTGAAATTTGTTAATTCTGTATACAAATCATTCATACTAATATTTCTGTGAGCGTTTCAGTCTGAATAATTTTGATGCTGAAAACAGTATTTTGTATATTTTATTTTTGTTCAACATTAAAAAGTATAATGTAGTAAAAAACAATATGATACTAATTTTAGCAGTATAGTTGGCAACCCTAGGCTCAGCCGGCAACGCGCAACGCGCTTCGGTCATTGCGAGGTTCGCCGACACCGACGTTGGCTAATGTGTAATCGCTGTCCGCCATTTTGCAAGTTTGACGCTCTGCCGAGGTTCCCGGACCGTATAAACATTGGCTGAGATGACCCAAAATGACATTGGCCCAATGTGTACAGGGGTTTTTTTGCGCAACTCAGCGAGGTTTGGCCAAACTTGGTTCATATCCATCGTTTGTCGGTATCTTGAATAAACTTCAAAGAAAGCATGAGTCATCAAGCTATCGTGGAGCAATGAAAAGTTAGTTGTATGGACAGAAATTAATTATGTGTACAATGAATGAGTTTTATAATTCATATATTTTATTTCAACAACTTTATTTAGTCATAACCAAAATAATTACTATTTTTTTTTATTTGTTTCGTTAAACCGATTGAAAATAATATACATGAATTATTTTATATTTTAAATATATACGGCTATAAAGGTTTTTACTTTAAAAATTGTACAAAATGGATAAATAATATTTTCAGAAATATTCATTATATTCAACTAGCTGTAACCCGTCAAAAATGACAATACTTTTACATGTTTTTCCTAAGGAATAAGTTTTTATTTATTTATATAAAAAAGGAAAGAAAAAAAAAAAATACTACTTACTTACCATCACGCCGTTTCCCCCTTGGGGGTAGGAAGAGAGGATAGAGCGCCATACTCTGCTGTCCTGACATACAACTCTCGCCTCATCCACATTCATACATCTTCGCATGCAAGCTCGCCGGTTGTTGAGGCTTCTAACGGGACCATCTTTCAGTATCTGGTTAATCTGGTCATGCCACGTATTCCGCGGTCCTGTCTTTCTGGCGCCATCTACATAATATCCTTCTATACATAGCATATATATCTTTCTTACGATTCTTTCCTCATTCATTCGCTCAACATGCCCAAATAATCTGAGCGATCCTTTTTTAATTCTATTATTCATGCTAAGTTTAGCTTTACATTCATTTCTAATATCTGCATTCTTTACTTTATCATAAATGGATTTGCCACACCTATGTCTAACGGATCCCATCTTCACTGTATTCTATTTACTTTCGTTCCTCTTCTGCCAGCTCCAGGCTTCACTTCCATACATCAGTGACGGTATCAGAATTCCATTACTTACCACTAGTTTTGCCTCAGTATACATATTTCTATTAAAAACTATTGCGTTCAAAACACTACATATATAATAATAAATTCAAAGCAATACATATATAAGAATAAAAGATACTACATATGAATAATAAGAATATTTCGTCGCTGTATATATAATTAATCTTATGTGACGTTTTAGTACATTCTGAGATAAACGAATAAAACTGTTTTAAAAAATAATTGCACAGACTAGATTTATAAAAAATATTTTAAATAATTACTAGGCAGACTTTCCGGATAAACGGCAATGTTTTTATTAGTATATCTCCATTATTTATATGAAAAATGTACTAAACGGCAAAAAACGAAAAGAAAAAAATTATATAAAAATTTTTACGTAAAAAAGAGAATGGAAAAAATTATCTAAAAATTTCTAGGGAAAAAAAGAAAAAAAATTACGTTAAAAAAATTAAATAAATTTACGTAAAAAATTACGTACAAAAGGAAAAAAATACGTAAAAAATGTATCCACTAGCAGAAAATGATTTTATTATTATTGTTGGTAATATGTTATTACGTCAGCCGCTTCGCTGCTAATTGTATCTGGCAAATTTCCAATTTTAATTACGGGTAGTTTAGATATAATGAAGATAAAGTATTTATTCAGTATTTCTATAAAAATGTAATTAAAATTTCAAAAACAAAATATTCTCGACCGTAAAAAAAAAATTCGATCCTGCTAGGATTCGAACCTAGAATCTTCAGATCCGCAGTCAGACGCGTTATCCGCTGCGCCACACATCACACCGACAACCGTGGCAATGTTATTGTATACAAAGTGAAATCAGCGTATTTATAATATAGATATATATATGTATACACGTATAAAGTCGAATAGCATACGTAATCCATCGCCAAAAAAAGTGATACAAAAAACACTGTTTTGGGTCGCACGGTGGGAGAAATAGGCGTAAACGATGAAACAGGGCCGTACTCTGTCAAACTGTATTTGTTTAATGAATGTTAATGTTTTATAGAAAAAAAAACGGTGTTATTTTTAATGAGAAAGTACTGCTGAAATTACTTATTATAATCGTAGATGCGGAATTTATTTAAATGTTATATAAATCATTGAATTATAAATAAATAATATGTACCTGTGATATGAAAAAACTTGCTAGCGTTCTGAAACAAGGCTTGAACCAAAAATCTGCAGACCAAACGTCGTGACCACTAGACTACCTACTGCATCAAATAAATAAATTATTATGTTAGTATTTACGTAGCTATTTAGTACGTTAATGTATTTTATACAATAATATTTGTTATCTTTAATAGTGATGTTTATACATTTATTACCTATATAATAGTGGAATAACGGGTTATTTAGAAGAAATACGTTATGACCGCCATAAAAGGCATTAATGTTTGTATTTTTTTATAATTTATAATTTTTCATTAATTTTTATTTTTAAACAATCATAATTTTGTTTTTAAACAAATCTACTTACATAAAATACAAAAAATCTAAATATCCAAAAAAAAAAACGGTTGATAATTTGCATGATAATAATTTTTGGCTATATCTAAAAAATAAAAAATTTAATCTTTATTTTCAACACAAATTGGTTTCTTAAAGCAATCATGGCGCTACACTATTTGTTTCGTCACCAAAATATACATTTAACGATTTGGAAATGTTTTATATAAAAAAAAATGTCTTATAAATTTGAATTGATTTTATATGAATATTTGTTTGAATTAATAAAGAATGTGTTTTATTTATTTTTAACGAGCAAGTACTCGATATATTATTATCAAGAAAATTTGAAAACATAGTACGTGAAAAAATGTAACTAGGGAGTTCTGATGTTTGTTTTAAGATAAATGAAGTGACAGGTATAAAAGGAAAATTATCGATGAATTGGCTGACTCTTTCAACGCAAAACTTCGTCGTGGCTATGTCTTTTGATACTCGTGTATTCTTTGATAAAGCCAGTTTTCGTGTAATTGTCTTTTTTTAAACCTGATCTATATTATAAAATTGTTTTAATTCACTCGCGCGAATTTTAGAATCGGTGAATTTAGTAATTTTCAAAGCCGATCACGGGAAGAGAAATGTTAGTCTGAGGATTGAACATATTTCGTCTGGCCCGGATTTGGTAGAAACATTTTGGTCCTCGAGCCGGACAGTTTGAGCCGGACATTGAGGTCAAACACTATTACTAAATAATCGACTTGCATACTTTAATTTAATTTTTGATTATGACATTTAATATGTTGCCGCCGCACTTTGTTACCGAAATGCATTTTTTCTTTTTCTTAAAGAGAGTTTACTTTTCCAGAAAATTCCAATTGATTTCATTATTTTCGTTTTCTATGATAACTTTTTTACTCTCAAAACAATTTCTTATTAATTTTAACATATGATATGCGTCCAAAGAAATTACAATTTCTTGTATTGTAGATGGATGCTTAAAAGTTGGCTTTAAATTATCATAGTCAAATGAGCATCCTAGAATTTTTGCCATTGATATGTTAACGGGACAGCCATTAAAAGTTAATGAAACTACTTCTACGCCAGCTGCATGAACTTTTTCTAAACATCGATTTATCAAAGATGCACGCTATTGACCGTTAGTTCCTTTCACTTAAAATATGCTAATGGGAGTTTGAAATTCGAATTTATGGCAGTCAAAAAAAAACACTAAAGTATCTTTTGCTACCGCAAGATCATCATCGTTGATATCGGTACCCATATCTACGTACCCGTAATAATTTTCTCCGTCATATTCGATGTGCTTTCTGATAGCCATTTCATCGAGCGCTAAGTTCGCAACAATTT
>JADDOH010006574.1:0-22148 GCA_016648135.1 Agrypnia vestita | reverse complement strand
TTTTAAGAACTGCACAAAACGTTACAGACCTGCGCACTTATAAAGTCTTCTACGCTTCTCTTGTCAGATCTCAGGTTAATGTAACTCGATCATTTGGTCGCCTCAATATGTTAATCATTCAACGGCAGTTGAACGAATCCAAAAAAGTTCTTAAGATATATATAATACAAATTAAATATAATCAATTATGAATTTAGTTGTTTGCAACTGTTAAACTTGTCTGTGAGACGTACCGTGAGAGACCTAATATCTCGATATAGGATCATAAATAACATAATTGATTGCCCCCAGATTGGTAGTCTGATCGACTTTTATGCACCATCGAGATCACAGTACATTATTCTATTATAGAGAAAATGTCAGAACTAATACATTAGCAAACTCTGTAATCCCCAGACTACACTCATTAGGGAATGAACATGCGGAGGTGGTCGACATTTTTGCTGATAATATAACTGTGTATAGGACTAAATTGAAACAATTCTTTACATCTCAACTAAATACTAAATACTCTTCTGTCCTGACATACAACTTTCGCTTCGTCTTCATTCATACATCTTCGCATACTCGACGGTTGTTCAGGCTTCTAACAGGACCATCTTCTAGTATCTGGTTAATCTGGTCATGCCACGTCTTTCGTGGTCGCTCTCTCTTTCTGGCGCTGTCAACACTTGCATTATATATCTTTCTTACCATTCTTTCCTCATTCATTCGCTCACCATGCCCAAACCACCTGAGCGACCCTATTTTTATTCTATGTATTGTGCTACGATCAGCTTTACATTCATTCCTAATACCTTCATTCTCGTTTCTTTTTAACTTATACAAATGTATAATATGTACTTGAATCTTTTTAACTGCAATCTATATTTAGTTCGACAATCAATCAATCTTTTTAACAGCAATCTCAATTTACACAAATCTATTATATGTACTTGAAACTTTTTAAGTGTATATCTAACTTATGTGATTTTTTTTATTTATATTATTTTTTAGGCCAAAAGGGCGTTAAATAAATAAGTAAATAAATATCAAGACAGTACTCCATCTGTAAAATTTTTGCTACCAGCTATGTGAAGTCCTATATGTGGGAAATTAAAGTATTAAAAAAAAATTGGAATGAATCATCGAGAATCACTAATTTATAATGTACGAAATTCGAGATTTATTGGAAAAACTGCCTGTAAATTTACAGGAAACCTGATTTTAGAAGTGGTAACAGAAAATCTAGAATTCAGTACATTCTAAATAAGTATTCCTCGGTGACTGTATTCAAAATACTTATTTTTATTTTTTGTATATTAGTGCCTTTGCTTTTATATCCCACATATTAGCTTCACCTGTTTTTCTGTTTGCCTGGACGGAATCTTACAATCGATATTTCATTCATGTCCAATCGAGCTGATATTTAATCAATAAATCCATGATAATTAATTAATCAAAGTTTTATATGGGGAGTTAGTTAATGAGCTCACCAAAAGATGGCGCTTGTTTCTTACCGACATAATTTTGAACGAGGTAATATTAAGACTAAAAAGTAGAAAATTGTATAACATAAAAAAAATTAAAACCACGCTTTAAATGTACTTACTAAACGGTTACATTCGGTCAAAAAATGTTTGCCTCACTCTCCAAATAAAAACGTGGGCACTTTCCTTCTATTAATAACTGAATTCTGTAATCTATATCAATACCGTAAGCGCCCAACTTTTATTTGGGGAGTGAAGCAAAAATTTTTTGGCCGAAAATTTATTTTTTATTTTTAGTACATTTAAATAGAAGCATGCTTTATAAAAAAATTTTCTTCAAGTAATATAATTATATAATGTACTAGCAAAATAGTGGTATAACATGGTACTACCTAAATTAGGCAATTGAAGGGGATACGATAATCTCGGATCTCGCCCCAAGACGTATTCCAGGTATTTTTATTACAATAGCTTTAATGTCAAATTGAAAAGAGGTTTGAATTGTGTGACTTAACATATCATCGCTGCAGAATACTATCCATATGATGAGACAGTTTTGTACCTAAATGAATATTATAATAATAATAATAATCTGGAATTGGCTGTCGCCCATTCCTTCCAGCTGCGCTCTGCAGGCGGCCATTGAAGTCTGCAATTTGCTCACGCCAGTTGCTTGTTTCTGGACACAGCGGGCGATTCGCGGCCAATAGTGACCGCTACGCGTCCATTAACTCTCGCCAATGGCTTGCCTTTAGACGCAGTGAGTGACTATGGTGGCCACCAGATTTTTTGAAATAATGCGTAATTAAAATGTAAAATCTTTCGACGTGTTCAAGTTTGACACATCTCCAACCATACATCTTAACCCAAAAATCAAACATCAAAAAAAAAACATAGGGTTTGGTTATTTTTTGAAACTAGCAATGGCAAAACTACGCAAAAAATACTGCGTTTTTAAGCAATTTAATATAGATACTTCACTTGTCAAAGAGAGATCCCGATACTCTCGAAACTCGAGTAGTAAGATATAGTTATATTTCTATCCATTTAAATCCATCAACAATATATTACTTACATTTTTAACAGTATATCGAGGGTATACTGGCAGAAGGCATTAAGTCATAAAAACAAGTTATGAGATAATAATCGCTTTTTAAATTTTTTGTGTATCATACAGAACTGTCTTTTGGGCATCCACATTATAATATTTGAAATCAATGAGTTAGACGTATACTAAAAAAATCACTTAAATAAAGTGACTACTGACTTATGCATTATGTCAGTAGCTATTTCATTGAGCATTTACATAAACTCTATTGAAAAAGAGAAGAACATCGAAATATTTTTAATTTTTTTATTAATTTAGTATACAAAACAAATAATATAAGGTATAAAAAATATTTTTATAATTTAAGGTAGCAATTTTTTTCCATTTCCAATTAGATACTAGCTAATATTTTATAACATCTATATACTTAATATGTGAATTATGAATAAAAAGTAAGATAAAGGACAAAAATAATTATCACCGTCATCTTTTCCCTTATCTTACCTAGGCGGGTTTTTTTATACTTTTTTTATCTATTTATTTCCTTTACATTTTTGGAATATCACTAGACCCACAAAACGTCCTGAAAGACGTTCGTCAGCGGGTTCATTTTCACAATTTAATGTTACACTTTTTCTACATATCACTCATTGTATAACCAGAAAAGAGAAAAAAAATTAATTACATTTACATAAATGAATAATAATAATCTAAATATAGCAAAAACTAATCATTTATGATCATTAAAACAATAATACAAAACACATTAGTTCATATGTAACTTAAGTCGTTTGCTATTAACCACTTCTGAGTTCTGCCACTAATTTTGAAGTCTTTAGACCTGTGAGAAAAGTGCTTTGTATTTTATTCAAGAGCATGAGAACTATATTCAAGTGTCCTCAGTCCATATTTATTTTACTTTAACTACTTTTTTCAAAAAATTTGTCATGATTTCTCAAGTTCTACTCAACCGATTTACTTGAAATTTGCTGCGAGTCTCCTCTATATAAGTTTCTATCATACTAACTATGATTTATAACAAATTTTTAAAATTTACTATTTTTTAAAATTCAGATAAGTCAAAAAAATAGTAAAAAAAAAAAATTTTTTTTCAAACATCCGCAATTTTGCGAAAAAAAATTTTTTTCATTTTTTTTAGTTAGTACGATAGCAGCATTTACCTAGATCATTTTTTTATTTTTTTGTTTCAGATCATTTGGAGGGTTGCACTCGTGACAAACTTGGCCCGCCAATTTTTTCCAACCCCCCACTTCTAACATTGTTAAACATTAATAAATATCTTGTTAAAAAATGGATGATAAAAATATTGTTTGTTTTTATTTATAGCACCCGAAAGAACACCTCAAATTCATGTCTCTAGACTAGAATACCCCCTTAAGATCTGACTTGTAGAGCATCTAGTGTTTCTGCCATGAGCAACTACCGTTTTGTAAATTTGATTGTCGTTTCTTTCTATTTTCAGCAGAATTAGAATTAACCCATGAACTGGCAAAATACTGGTTGGGGGCGCAAATTCCCAATAAGGCGCTTTCGTCTTGCATAAGACACGAAAAGTATTATCATTAAATAAATTGAATAAAAATACAAAAACGTAAAACAAATAATTAATAACTGAGGTTCTTTCCTTAACCCGCCGCACAACTTCGCCTGTCCGGGAGATAGATCTCCTGCTCCGAAACAGAGTATAGTCAGCAATAAACATACTTCTATGATTTTACCTTCTAACGAGTAAAATTTTGTTATTCGAGACTGAGCCATTCTATTCTTAGACTAAATATATCGTTTCGCAGATCAGTATTAAATGTTGTTGAATACTGATTGTTCCGCACAGAACAGGCAAACAAAGGGCGGTCCGCTGATTCCGCTTCCGAAGCCCTCGGGACGTCTCATGCAGTGCGGGCGCACCGTGCTAGCAGCCGGAGAAAAAGCGCTCGCAAATCGATCACTCGTACACCGAATACATCAATGTGCTCAACCAGACACTGTACAACGGCCAAATCGTAAAATGCCAGTTGACACCCGGAAGCGCAGGAGAACTCGCCTCGAAAAGGGCAAACGGTGTCCAAAAAGTGCTGCGGAGAAATCCCAGGCCAGTCCAAAATCCAGCGCAGAAAGCAGAATATTCCCCAAATCCAATTCCAATATATAACCTTCGATAAATTCTTCGATTACTTTACAACGCTTACGACTTGTCATTTAAAAAAAAACACTGCACGCAACGCAATCTCTCCCTGTCACAGCCAACTAAGAGCACCACGCACGCTCCGCTCTATACACCTGTGCAGGCAAAAAGAATCGAATTTTAATTCTTCTCCGGTTACCTGTACACTCTGTAAACCTGTACAGGCGAACACTTCAAACACTCCGGTACACCTGCACAGGTGAACCTTTTTGTTATACCGGAACGTGTACGGCCGCCTTTAGCGATAGTATTGTTATACCTGCGATCAAGTCGCTTTAACACTTTATGCTGGATACCCTGAAAAATGGAAATTATATTTGATGAAGACTCGAATATGGCAAGAAGCATTGAAATTTGCCAATATTTGATAAAGCGATGACCAGCAATTGAAAATTACACGAATTAATAAAAAATTCAACCTCTGTTCAAACTTCAGTGCTTAAATATTTTGCATAATGTGGTTTGTTATTTAATTATGTATTCAATCGGTTAATAAAAATTCTTTCTTTTTTATTCCTTGTAACTTATATACTGCTGTATTTTTCGAATTATGTAATGGTGAATCAATTTAACGTAGCAAAGAGCAAATATGTTTGTAATTCAGTAAGTACACTAACACCAAAATATTATCTAAGAAAGTTATAACAATTCATTTGAAAATTCTCAACAATGGAGCTATTTTAGATATGATTCGAAAAACTGTTAATATTGAATTATTTATTAGCGCCATCTGATGCATTTTTTCTGAAGCACGCAGACGATTTTTTGCTTACTTTTAGCTGTAAATAAAGCTTTCAATATGTTTTAATAGAGAGTTCTACTCTACTATAATAATTATTGTATTGCTAACTAAATTGCCCACACAGATTTATTTAAGAGGGTTTTATTCAGTTAAACACTTCTGCGGGAGAATTAATAAATTTATTTGAGAGGAACTTTAGACAACAGAAATTAGAAACATAGTGATGAGGCTTCCGCCCGTTCTTACTACTTACTTACACCTTAAATCCTTCGTTTCTAAAATCATACAAGCATTTTTTGTGTCGAAGGGACCGTTATGGTGTTATTGTAAACAGATTAGCGAGTTCATTGCCCTGAAGGGATGAACAGACTGAGGGCACAATATAGTAAATATTACTTTACTATACTGTGCTGAGGGGCAAAAATCGTCGCCTTATCTGCAGCTCAAGCGCTTCAACCTTGGAACAAAGTACCTACCTAACCGTATTCACGTTCCTCTACCTGACTGGTTAAGCTGAACACGATAGATATTTATAATCGAAATAATTTAATTTGGAATGTATATATTATAATGGTAGCGGGGATATAACACGTCCCCTCATAAGATGAAAAATGAGTGGGTTTTCCTTTTATATAACCTTTATATTTCCTTATATATACATTTTAAAATATTAGTATATCACATTTCTAATCAAAAGCACGTATCACAAACTTTCTTAGTTTTTTCTTAAAAATTTTCATATTTTTTTCGTCTCTAATATCCTCTGGCAGACTCACATATAACTTCATCCCACTGTACATAACAGAAGTTTGCGATCTTTATTTTTCTTTCTGAATCTTATTTCATCTTTTTTTCATGTACGATGATCATGTTCATGTTAGTTTTTTCTTATTTTTCTTACTAATTCAAATGTATTATTGTGTCCATAACAATTTTTTATATAAGTAGAAGTACATTAAATTTAATTATTTGTCTAAATGTCATTATTTGTAAGCTTTCTAACATCACTTTGATCTCGTGTATCGATTTCTTTTTAGTATAATTCTTAATGCTTTATTTTGGAGTATTGTTAATTTTTTCAATTCTTGTTTATTAGCAGAAATAGTACACTGATGTGGGGGACTGTTGCGTTATATATATTTTTACACGAATCTGTTTTAATATATTTATAAAGTGAAAGTCCAGCCTTAAAACACCTTATCAGATTAAACTTTGGACGAAAATCCGCTAGATGGTGCGTATTACCTGTTAAGATTTGTAAAATGAGAACACGGTTATGTACTTTGCGCTTCTTAATTTCCCGCAAATCGACGGCCTGAATCCAGACAAAAAATTAAATGCTGTTACATAATTCAAAACATCAAAGAAGTGGAAAAAACTTTTGATACCGGTAAAACTTGGCGGCAAAAAAAGTCATTGCTGAGTATAAAATATAAACACTTTTATTTTTATAAATTTGCGAGTATTTTTGTTGTACAAAACTTTGTACTCGATTAATTTAAATAAATTATTGTACTTTTTAAAAGAGTGTAAATAAGTGCATCATCGCATGTTCTAGGGAAATCCTGTAAGATAAGTCTATTAACTTATATTATAAAAATATTTTATTATACAATTTTTTTTTGTAGATACAATAGCTTAATTTACTTCATCGAAAAATTACCTCCTACCAGTAAATAATATATATATCTTTTGATATGTTTTCACGAGCCTTATAGACCCTCGGCTTTAATCCTCTGCCGCCCGTCCATTTTAAAGAAAAATGTTAAAATCGCTCGGAGTAAAGTCCACACTACAGAGTGGATGATCGAAAACCTACCACCTAAATAGAGGGATGGGATGTCCAAAATTTTGTTGAACAGTTTTAAGAACAATTTTAATAAATTGTTTGCACCAAAAATTGATAATTCGCTTTGAAATAACTAAATCCGATTGAATTTTTACTACTAACAAAAATTGCATTAATACTCCGTGACATTAGAATACACTTGTGTTCGTAACCTCACTTTCGTACTCTTAAAATAATCGTATCCAAATTAAAATTCATGATACATACCACTGCCTATCATAATCTAACAAGTCTAACTCAAAATTCAATATTATTTAGAAAATTAAAATATTTTTGTGTTATTATATCTTATATGCTAAAAATAAAAATTCATTATTTATAATAAACACACTCACTTATTCATTACTTATTCACGAAATTCATTGGAATGTTCTGGGCGTAGTTTTGTTTTTAAATGAAAAATGAAGTATTTCGGAATTGGCCACTATTCATATACTATGTTATTCGTAATCTACTCACCATTAATATTTTATATAAAGTATATAAAAGTATAGAAAAAATTGACGCTGTAAAAATGCCCCTTCTTTGTAAAATTTTCCTACGGAAATTCAATTTTGTAAATTAATAACTTTGGCTTCAAAGAGTACATGAATAAAAACACATAACATAAGTTAATTAGAAATTCGATTTGTAGATCAGAACGTACTAACATAATGCAGTTAATTTTAAAAGCCGAGGAGTAATTTAGAAAACTACTGATGCTTGAAAATGCGAAAAACGGCGAGCGGAGTAAAACAAAAAAATATTTTAAAAATTAGTTTTTAACTACCAAAACATATAGGAATGCGAAGATAAAATATGATTTTTTTCTAAGATGGTTTAAAATGTACTGACCCTTCAATGTCGAAACGTTTAATAAAACAATTTTGTTAACATATTTCAAAAATCACGCGCACCGACTAAGCGAATTTTTCGGTTTAAACTACCTATTATCCAAGTTGATACAACCGACCCTAATTTTTTTCTGCGTTAGATGCTCCAAATTAGTACTATAGAAACAAAATAACAATGCGAGCGATCTCGAGCGACGAGAAATATACTCTCGCAACTTTTAACTGAAAATGCAGAATATTAAATATTATTTTATTATAAAGAATTATATAATACTATAGATTATGTACAAGAGATTCTTATTCCTAATGTAAAATCATTTCTCAATACCACTAATGCAACTTCATTTTTTCGTGTGCTTCGCTTGTTGAGTGCCCGCTCAGGGGTCTGTTTAATGAGTCGTGTATTTTAATTCCATTTGATTCTGGTGTTTTCTCACAGATTGTTCCTTTTGAGGAGTCTGCACTCTCCAGTCTGCATTTGCTGTCTGCAATTCTTTGTTTGTGCTCCTTTATGTAAGTCTTGATGTAAAAAGATCCGAACAAATATATGAAGAGTATCGAGTTTATAGTCAGAAGGACGACTATCGTCTTGGGGTAGTCACAGCTTCTAGGCAGAAGTTGAAGGTTGTGAACCAAAATAATCATGAACTGCACCTGAAACGAATGAAAAATAATTCTATTAAGTAACACATAGTAAATCGTACATTACTTTACCGGTAGATTCCTACTTAAATTGTAAGTCGAAAATGTTCAAGCAACAATGTCCTAATATCAATAGTTGATAGGACTCCAAAGTTTGCATTTGTTCTTCAATATTTCTGACATATTTTCTGAAAATGTTAGGCTATTATTAAAGTGACATATCAAATATTAAAAATTCATTCGTTTTAATACATGTCAAATAAAATTATTAAAACCTTGCAGAAATATGAATCAGATTGTTTTTACAATGCTTTAATCATTTTAGTTAACTTTTATTAGAAAGAGTGCAAGAGCATACGATTTTCCGCCCATCTTACGTCCTTGTGAGAAATCAAAAGAGCTTGGCATACAAAAAGATTGTAGATATTCATAAATAATACACAGTAATGGACCAAGAATAGATCCCTAGGGCACCTCAGTATTAATAAGTTTTGGATTGCTATTGCTATAATTTTTACTAAAGTTTCTCTATTTGTTAAATAATCCACTAAGACCTGGAGTGTTCTTAGGTTTTCACGGCCACTCAGAATCTTCAAGTTTGTGTTTACTGGGGTATTATGCCGTGTTGTTACGACCTTTCGGGCCGACGTTTCGGATCCCATTGCAGGGTCCATCATCAGGGCTGATGTGTTGTCTTGAATGTTGGTGTTGTGGTTAAGTATCGGCTTGCAATACCGTGCCGAAGTCATGATGTGTTTGTATTGTGTTGTATGTATGATTCATCTGTTGTCTGATCACTATCTCTGCGGAGTCTGCGACGAGAATGACTTTGAAGCGCCGGATACCAAGATGTTTTTAATTTGAGACCATCATCTCTATTAATGTTTATCGGATGCTTGTAGATTTCTAGTGCTTCCTTGATAAGACGCGCATGGTGACTCTTAGGCTTTCCAAGGATTTTCGGTTCGAATGCAAAATGATGGCCGGTATCCAGAAAATGCTCAGCCAGTGCTGATTTTTCTGGATGACCGAGTTTGCATGCCCGTCAGTGAAACGTCGGCCCGAAAGGTCGTAACAACACGGCATAATACCCCAGTAAACACAAACTTGAAAAGACCTGGAGTGTTTCCCGATTTATTGTATCGAATGCTTTAGAATTATCTATGAATAGTATAATGACATGATTTATATCATTTAATTCTTAATTTACATGATTTTACATGAGAATTTCTGTACTTTTGTAATTTTGAAATCCATACTGATTCGGATCTACATAATATGTTAAACTTTATTGGGTAATTGTAGATTTTAATATGCAAGAATTTTTCGAAGATTTTTTCAATAGCAGGCAGTATACATATGGGCCTGTAATTAGTATATTCATCATGCGTCCCTCCTTCATAGATTGGACTTATAATTCGTATTTTTAACATTCTTGGGATTTCATGCCGTGTCAAGACAGTATTTATAAGATGAACAATCACGGGACCTAGTATATTGATATTTCTTTTAATCTCACCCATGCACATGCCATCAATACCTGGCATATGAGTGTATCATACCCCTTACTATATCACTCAGAGACGTTTTAGTGATTAACAAACTCTGTGGTTGATCTACTAAAGAAAAGTCTGATAATTTAAGTTCACAATGGTGTATCATTTGATCAATAGAATCAGAAAAATACTTAACAAAGTTATTACGAATACAAGTATATGAGGTGCCACTAAAGAATTTTGTTATGATTTTATCGCAGTTACTTGTATTTTTTCTACCTAAAATGTTATTAATTGTATCCCAAGTTTTGCGGCTGCAATGTAGATTTTCTCTGAATAAATTGTTATAATAGATTCGCTCTTTATTTATCAATAATTCATTTAAGTCATTTCTAAACCTCTTACGATTCATTTCGTAAGATTTATTTCTAGGCGAATTTCTCCACAGCACAAATTATTTATCCCTTTCATTTATTTATTCTAGCAATGTATTAGTTACACATGGATATATTGGGTTTTGCGATCTTTTCATTCTTCCGTACGAGTAAATTCTGGACTTGGTATGTATCTCACAAAATCTATTTTTTATGCAATCATATATCAATCATATATCAAAAATCATATATGTCACGACAGTCATTAATGTTTAACATGGAATTACGAATTTGAATTAGTAAATCTATTTTCACTTGTTTCATATCCATCAGTTGGCTAGTTTTCATCTTGTGCATATTGTCACAGTATACCCAGAACAGTACTTTATCTCCGGCCTGTCGGTGAGTTATTAGCCTACTCTTGCGTTGACGCTAGGGTTGTCACTTTATTTTTACTTCCTTTCTTTTAACTCGTAGCGTCTGAGATTCCGACGCATAAGGTAGACACGAAACCCGAAAATATATGTAATTAGTATACCTAATTTCTGCACTTAAATTGCAAGAACGCTGATTAACATCAACGTTGACTTTTAAAAACTCACAGTTTTTGTGATAATCAACACACCTTTTTAGAAAAGCACCACAAACATAAAAAAAGGCATTTTTTTCAGGAAGCACATTTTTTTTCTAAAGCGGCGGCTGCAAGCGCGAATGGCACCGAAGTCACTTGTGTCCCCATATTCTATGTCAATGTGTGCGTCACAGGGCGTGCGTACACGGCGCCGAGCACTCACGCACACATTCTAATGGGTAGCAGCCAGTTTGTATGAAGACGTATTACCGTTCTTAGTATACTGTGATATTGTCGTATAAATATTATTCTTGACGCTGAAATATAGTTGTTAGCAACAAGCGACTCACAAATAACACAAAACAGCAGTTTATTTTCATATTTATTATTTGGCCTATATCTTATGTATATATATGATGTATGCATGAGTGTGATAATCGATTATTTACAATAGCTTCCTTTGTGATGTCAAAAATGCACCTTGTAAAATAGTTACCGTTGAGCAGATTTTCATAATTTAATTTAGATAATCATAAACTAGAGGATTATTTTCATGTAAGGTATTTATATTATGTCACCAAGAATGATAAAATTGTCACTAGTGTTTACATGGCTAATTATTGTTTCAATTTCATTTATATATTGCAATTTATTCTGATTTTGTGGTCTGTACCTGTACACCGCTAATATATGGAAATCATATATGCTGTGTGGGATCTTGAGTTTACCGTAGACATTTTTACAATAAATCGTATTATTCTTGTATTGATAAAAGGCAAACTTATTTTTACTATACAATAAAATTCTACCACCTGACTTATTTTTTCGACTGTAATAATACTGTTTGAAACCTGGTATACTATATTAATTTGTAAATAGTTTCTCTATGTTTGTCAATGAGTTCTTTATAATTATATATATATTGTCTCAGTATTTATATATAGATCTCACATTAATTTTTACAACACTCACCAAGTTCGAATATCTATCTGAGAGTTTCTTCATCCATTGGTCAATATTAGTTACCCTTTCAACTTCGTTATTATACTTCAGAAAATCGTACGGCATATTCGTATTGTAAAAAAACCTAAGTATATCGATAGTGTCTTCTTCTAAGAAAATATTTTGATTTTGTGATAAGTCACCCGTAGAACTTATTATTGCTTGTTCGCAAATTAATATCATACACTCAGGAACTCCGTGTTTACAGAAGTACATGTAAATGTAGACACTTGTAGATATTAACACTATGTTAACCACATTTCTGAATTCAATTTTAATTTTTAATATTATGTATATTATTTTTAATATATTTGTAAGAGTCATAATCAATTTTTTGTCTTGCAAATTCCGTCATTTTTATTTTATACTTGCATTTATCGCTTCTAGCGGAATGGTCTATTGGTGTGGTCATGCTATATTTAATGTTTATTCCGGCGCAGTTTGAACATTTAGGTATTGTTCATTTTGATGAGCAGTCCTTTGTGTAATGATTGTTTCCACAATGAGTACATATTGGGTTTGAGTCCTTTTGATTACATTTAGCTGCTGTGTGGTTAAAATTTAAACAGAGTTCCTCTTCAATCCAGAACTTCCTCTTTTAATAGATGTACATATATTATGTACATATATTTCTTAGATACATATATTCCAGTTACATCTATTGGATGTATCTAAGGAATATATGTACATTATTTATTATGTACATATATTCCTTTTTTTGGCAATTTATTAAAATTTCTGCTTTTTTCGTTTTTCTCATCCCACTTATTCCTATTGTTAGTCTGATAGAGTTATATACCCCATCGAGGTCATCAAGACACAGTGCATTATTCTATTATAGTGGAAATGTCAGAACTAATGCATTAGCAAACTCAGATTACACTCATTAGGGAATGAACGTGCAGAGGCGGCTGACATTTTTGCTGATAATATAACTGTGTATAGGACAAAGCTGATACAATCTTTACATCTCAACGAAATGGAAATGGATAATAAATGTTTCTGTATTATTATTTGTACCTTTAACTGTATTATTATTTTATCTGTCTTATGTTTTTCTGTATTATCATTTTACCTTTTAACTATTATTATTTGTACCTTTTAACTGTTTTATTATTTTATTTGTCTTATGTTATTTTTTAAATTTATCTTCTGTAAAGGCTTTAAATAAATAAATAAATCCAAGCTTTGTTACATTGATTTTTGTTTTAATGATATCATTTAGTTTATCCGAGTTACATTTTTATTATTGTATTTTACCAGTAATAATTTTACTAGCATAAGATGTCGCAAATGGTTCAGTACTGCAGGTAGATACGATTTCGGCTTTGATTTTTTTCTTTACTAATAAACCCTTCCAGTTTTTTTATGTATTCTTCACTATTTTTTATAATTATTATTATTTTTATTTTGGTATATTTTTGGGAAGTTATTTTGTTTAAATCACTTTTGATATTTTCAATTATATTCTCAATGGTCGGGGGACCATGACGTGTTAGGCCGGTAATAGGTAATGTAACGAAAACAAACTCACCAGCTGCAGCCTCGTGACGTACTTCTTCCACCACAGCAGCGCCTGGTACTGCGGGCCCAGCCCGGCCAACAGGTAGTACGTGTACATGATGATGTGGATGAAGGAGTTGATGACTCCCAGAAGTGTTGCGT
Source organism: Agrypnia vestita (assembly GCA_016648135.1). NCBI lineage: Eukaryota > Metazoa > Arthropoda > Insecta > Trichoptera > Phryganeidae > Agrypnia > Agrypnia vestita. The sequence goes on along the minus strand of JADDOH010006574.1, from coordinate 8,254 downwards.
GCCCACCTGAAATTAATGGAGTCTCAATATGTTTTGTTTTCATTATTTTTATTTTTATTTAACCTTTCCCCTTCCTGTGACATAGTAAGATACATAGATTTTGCAGCTGGTAATAATACCTCCATACGTTTAATGTGGAAGCAATATTATTTTTAATGTGCATAATATAATATTCTTCCGAATTATTTAACTTATAAACTTTAATACGCCTGAAAAATATTTTTTTCTTTTTTTTATATTTAACATTATTTTTTATATGTATGTTCTGAGAACACAATAACTGGATTTTGTCCACAGAGGGATAATCATTAATTAAGATAAATTATAGAAGTCTCACAGAGACGAAACTATTTATTTGGGAAACGTGTATGGAAGTTTATTTATGTGACTGCAAACGAGTGAAAGTGCGTATTAAATAATAAAATTGTGGTAACTGTTAATTCATCACCATCAGTGGCTCCACAGCCCATCACCATCATTGTGGGTCTTGGCCTCCTCCAACATTCCTCTCCATCTTCCTCTATCCTGACATAAACTCCTCCAATCCCTGATGCTTATAGTTCTTACGTCTTGCTGCACTCCATCCAGCCATCGGAGTTTGGGTCTGCCAACGCTGCGTCTATCTTGGGGCTTTGTGTGGAGAATCTTTTTTGACGTTCTCTCTTCACTCATTCTTTCTACGTGCCCTCCCCATCGCATCCTCCTTATTATGATCAATTTTATTATGTTGGTGTCATTGTAAATATTGTAAACCTCCTCGTTATATGGTATTCTCCAAACTCCGATATTTTTCTGAATATTTTTCTTTCAAATACTTGGAGAGACATTTCATCCTTTTTACTCAATACCCAGCATTCAGAGCCATTGATTAATACAGGACGTAATAGTGTTTTAAAGATGGTAACTTTTGTTTTCCTTGACAGCCTTCGGGATGCGATATGTCTTCTCAAACCGAAGAAACATTTATTTGCCATGTGTATTCGGTATTTTGGGTCGATTCATGTGTCATTTGTATTGGTCACTATTGATGCTAGGTAGGTGAAATTTTTAATACATTCTATTGTGTGTGAGCCTATTAAGATTGTGATTGGGGCCTAGCCTTATTGGAGTTGGTGCAAAGTCTTATTTCCTTAGTAGCTGTCTCCAGCTCAACAAATGGCTTCATCCTCACACGTTTAGATTTACCAATAATGTAAATGTCATCTACATAACCCAAAATCTGACTTGATTTGTAAAAAGTTGTCCTACTTGTTTGGATTTCAGATTCTCTTACACACTTCTTCAGAGCGGTATTAAAAAGTAGACAGGCTAGTGTACCTCCCTGGCAGAGGCCATGTAGCGCACAAAATGGGTCTGAAGTGTCATTTCGAATCCGAACTCTGCCTTGTACCTGGGTCATGTGAGCTTTACCATTCGTATAAGTTTTTTGAGGTGAACCTACATCGCTTTATAGAGTTGTGTGCGGTTAATGCTATCATATGCAGCATTAAATTCGATGAAGAGGTGGTGTGTATCGATATTGTACTCCTAAAGAATATTTGGTCTGTGGTAGATCTTCCTGGGCGAAATCCGCTTTGATAATGACCTACCAGGTTTTCAGCGTATGATAACAGTCTGGCGAAAAGGATGCTCGCAAGTACTTTGTACGATGGTAACTATTAATTACCTGGTAAGAATTTTACTCCAATCCAGGCGCACACGGGCATGACGGTGTGGTGGTACACGTGCAGGAAGGAGATCTGCTTGTTTTTCTTTCGCAGCACGAAGAAAACGGTGTCCAGCAGTTCCACTATTTTGGCAAAAAAATACCACCACACTGCTGACGCCATCTGGAAAGATAATAAATTCAAATTTCAAATTCAAATTCAAATGTTTATTCAATGTTCAATGTTACAAATGTTTACAGTGTTTACAAAATTTAATGAAGCTTTTTTCATTGTTGTTGAGTGTCTTGGCAGCAAGTAAACACTAAATTGATTTGACGCCCTGCCTGCTACACTAGTAATTTACTGTATTATAGCAGATAAAATATTTTCTTAATTATTACATGAGATCTGTAAGTCTTCTACAACAATCATTTTGAAAATCAGGATTTCATGGGTGAATGCGCGTGCGTTTTTTCGCCTCTAGATCCAATTTAAGCTGAAAGTTTAATAAAATTAACAATAAATCACTTCGTATAAGCCACACATTTATTGAATTATGTGAATGGGCCAATGGAGTAGGCCGTCGCACTCCGCAGGTAACTTCAGCCGTATCGTTGTATCGTTATACGTTGTATCCTGATAAAAAGGACCATTGGCTCCGAAACATGTTTCTTATTCTGTAAATTAGTTGTGTTTTCTTGTTATTTATTTATATAATATGAATTTTAATGTTTTTAAATACCCGCCATTTTGCAAACAAGATGGCAGATACACTGCAATTGCTCTTAGTACTGCGTTTGTTAATTTTTTTTTCTTTTAATTATCTATACTAATATATAAAGAGGTAAGGTTTATAAGTTTGGATGTAGGAGGTTACCTCCGAAACTACTCATCCGATTTCAAAAATTCTTTCACCAATATTTAAAATGGACTCTCAGAGTGAACATAGGCTAGATATACCCCGTTAAAATAAAAGTACTTTTCGTGGTGACCTATTTTACAACTAAAGTCGATGAATAGTCCTTATCTTATGAAAAAGACGCTATAAGATTCTAGATTAATCTGCGGTGACGGTGAGAGTTTATATATTCGACTGTTTTTGTATCGATGCTGTTCCACGCATCATATTCGTTTCATTTATCTGTAAGCAAGTCGTACAGTATTGAATATTTGCTAAAACCGTATTATATTCGTCCTATCTTTGTGTCTGCGAGTTTTATGCGAGCGAGTAGTTGGCAAAAAAAATTTTTGTGTGTGTGCGCACATCACTTACAGAAACGACACTGTTACTAATTCCACATTTGCTGACATACTAAATGTTTTGTGTGTTTTCTAACGGTCAATGTGTTTCTTTGCTTGTCAAATGTCAATTACTACGTTAACTAGCTGCAACCCGTTAAAAATGACTTTGCTAAGCCCTAGTACCTATATTTATAGCACATTTTTGCCGCTCTACGGTGAGGCGGCCTTAGCAACATGCATGAAACGGTCGGTTAGGGTTTGGTGGCCCAGGGTTCAAGCCACACCTCCGGCTGTTTTTTAGCCGTGAATTCGAACGAAATTACGGACGTTACATGAAGTTACAGGGACGGACAAACAACAAAATTATTATGTTTGATTTCATCAGAGTTTATTAATTACAATTAATAGTATCTATAGATTCAATCTGTTTGAATAAATTAATTTATGGTAATTTGTAAAGAAAGCTCGTAAAATATAAGTTTTAGAATATTTTACGTGCAAAACCCACGAATACGTTTATTTATGACGACGTTGTCATCGATGATATCGTAATTTCTTAATTGTTTATCATTTTCTAGTCTGTCGCGCAGTGAAAAGAAACGTAATTAAAATTAATCCAATTCTTGATTTATTTATGTATAAATCGTATCATTTTAATAAATATTTAATTATATATAAATATTAAATATTTTTGGCGCAGTTTGTATAAAATGTGAAGACGTCCCTATTAAAAGGGTTTTTTTGCAAAAAATCACAGAAGAGAGAAAAAACGCTTAGTGAAATAAATAACCAGAGTTTCATTTTTGGTGTGTTGCATATTTCTTCTCGCTTTCCTGCAGTCTGTGGCAGTGATTTCGTGAAAATGTATGAAAATGCGTAACAGGAAATAAGACGCCGGATCGTTTATAAACAATGAAATCTGACAGCCGTATAATTAAATGATATTAGCGCGTTTTTTTTAAAAACAAATTATGAGAATTACGACGTTCAAGCGATAATTTTTTTTGATTCAATGAAAGATTGGTATATTATTTAGTGTTTATGATAGAGAATTATTTTCTTTTCCAGGAAAATTAGACGGCGCGGATCAAGTCAAAAACTTCTATCACCTAAAAAATATCACATTTGGTCATTGACAGACTGGCTTCAGAAATTTCAGTTTTACAAACGTGTTTCATATTGTTGATATTCAATATGTAATAACTCGAGTTGTATTTGACTTTTAAAAAATCTGTTCGACAAAAATTAAGTTCGATATATTTTTAAACGATTTTGTCAAAAACAATAATGGCCATAATTGATTTTAATCATAAACGAAACCCTTTAAAACCATCTGTTGACGAAAAATGTTGATTCAAATCCGCTGATGTGATTAAAATATTTTTCAATTTGTAAGGCAATATAATATATTGGTATGCATATCAAGGTATATACCCAGATTCATATTAAATACATTAATGGGTGTTTTCTCATGTTTTTCGCATCAAAATTTTTTTTAAAGAGAATTATGAAATTTTTGGGTACATATTTTCTATTTTCAATCAATTTATCTTCTTCTTCGTAAGGTTCTATGCACTTTATGTGCAATAATGCATTTATTGCATACAGTTTTCGGTTTTTTAATTTTGGAATTTAAAAAGTTATGGCGATAGATTCATACAACTCGTGCATAGAATTTATGTAATTATTTATTAATAATATATTTATGTACATATTTATATTTATTATCTTCGACGTAACTCAAGCGTTTGTGATCCGATTTGAATTTGGAAAAATACCACAGATTGCTCTCTTCGTCTACGTATTCGGTTCTATGCTAAAATAATAAATGTTATCAGATAAATGGGCTGTGAGATTAATATAATATTTGAACTGGTTCAAATAAAAACATTTTTTTGTAATCAATTAATGTATATTATGGATGTCTCACGGAGACGAAACTGTATTTTATTATTATTATTATTATGGGAAAGTAGGTATAGAAGTCATTCATGGTGTATATCGGACTTACGACCGATCGTATGGTAGGCTTAAGTGATCACTTTACACATATGTAATCGGTCGTAAGTCCGATATACACCATAAATGACTTCTATACCTACTTTCCCATAATAATAATAAAATACAGTTTCGTCTCTGTGAGACATCCACATAATATACATTAATTGATTAATGATGTCTCTGTGACAAGAAATCCAGTACTACCGTTCTGAAAGATTTGAACAAACTAAAAAAAAAATATTCTGAATTTTTTATAATCGTCATTTTTGTTAATCATACTAAGGATTTTGCCAACTTTGTTCATTAAAAATCGGATAAGTTCAACAGGTTGGACATAATTATTAATTTCATATTGATTGATGATATAAAAACTAATAAATTTTGTATATCATCAATCAATGTAATTTATACAGAGAAGATGGACCCACCACACACCCAGGGTCGTTCTATGAGCAATAGCTCTCATATCAGCCCTACAGTTTCGCCACCCGTGTTCGGCATTTTTTTAATGCTAAAGTGGCCGTACTCACCGCCCCGCTGACATTCATGGGAATGCAAGCGGGACGGGGAAGCGACCACACAAAACCTCTTGTCTGCCTCCAAGGCCCAGGGACAAATAACAAATAGAACATACTTATTATCCATTAAGTGGGAATCACAAGTTTTTTCCAAGAGATCGTTTTATTTAACTTGTATTGAAATTAATGAATTTTTCGTAATCGATATAAGTTACTATAATGATAGTTCAACATTTTGTAAAAAAAAAGTAAAGAAATATTGAAAAAAAATGCAAACTTTGATATTGCATAACTACATAAGTATTGATGTTAGGTCATGGCTGCTTGAACTCATTTTCGACTCATAATCAAGGCAGAAAAATATTATTGCGAAGTTATTAATATTTTCCAAATAACCTTGTAAAAATTTTTTTATATAAGGTAATATTATCAATAACGGCATAACCTAAGTTTATGCTTACTGCACGATACTGCGGAATAGCTAGTATTATTGCCGAAATCTATCTAAAAATATATTGTTTGCGCATAAGAAACATAACAAGCTTGAAACGTCGCGTCGCCGGTAATCGTCATAATCGCCGTCAATATTTGCGGAGGACCTACATACTCCAGAGTTGCAGCTTACTAAAAAATTTTGATAAAATTTGTAATCGTTTTCAAACTTACCCTTTTTCCGGTAGGGCTGTTAGAGTAATCGACCGGCTGACATGTGTAGCTGTACTCCCTCAGCCAACCTCCTTCCAGTCCCTGAAATAAATAAATTTTCATTCCTTTCATTAAGTTTGTTATTTTAGCAAAGTTAACACTAAACTTGATTAAAATGAAACCACACAGTATTTGAGAATAATTATTTGAAATGAAATATTATTTTTCTATTCTAAAAATAAAATAAAAAAACAAGTTTTTGTCTGCTCCATTCATTAAAGACTGTAACATTACTACTATGCACACGTATTTTGTGAGCACTATATTTTTGAGACACACTTCCTCTCATATATCAGAAGTAATCAATAACTATGTAGTACGAAATTTAGTTTAGAGTTAATAAAATTAACCATATATGATGACTCCAGAAAATTATTGTCGTATCAATTAAAAATATACTATCATATTCAAATTTAAAATCTCATACAACTGCAATAATCATATATTTTGTAAGTCACATTAACAAAATTGGAATAATATTATTTTTATATATAATATTCCTAGGCAAATGCTGGACTTCTAACACTGGTTCGAGCCCCATTCCAAGACACTAGCAAATTAATCGTATTTTTATAGTACAAGCGTTAAGCTGAGTTTGAAAATAGTAAGAATATTAATGCGACACGTATTCCGTGTTCGCATCTCTATATAAAAAACACATATATGTAATCTTATATAATATTTATTGTATACTAGGCATTTTAACCAATTTGTAAATTAACATTTATCAAACATAATAAATTCGTTGTCTGTCCGTCCGTCCGTCTGTCCGTCCGTCCCTTATCGATCCTACTAAAACTAAAGTTGTATAAATTAAACATAAAAAAACAAATGAAATCATAAGTAAAATAAATAAAATGTTAAAACAAAACAAATTACAGATGCTTTAACACATACCAATTCAGTCAATAAAATATCCATAATATAATCCATAACCTGTGGCGTATAATAGTACACAGAAGCTAAATAAAAAATACATGGAATACATGGAAAACATGCAAGAAATAAACCAAACCCGAACCGGCAGCATAACGCTTGTTGCTACGGCCGCCTCTCCGTGGAGCGCCCTGAAAGTTGCTATAAATTATATACTAGGGCTTAGCAAAGACGCAAACCAATGTCCCTCATTTTTGACGGGTTGTAGCTAGTTGTAAATATAAATCCCCGATAGTAATAATCCCGAATGTCCATCCGTAACTGTAACTAGATTCCAATAGCTGATCTCGTTCCGTTTTCAAAATTAGTATGATTTCAAAAAGAAACATAAAAGTGAACATTTAAGATTCATTTCCAATACCCTTTTTTTGTTTTGACTAATTAATATATAACTAATAATAAATTACTTAATATGAAGTTTAAACTCAAAAATAAAAAGTCCGCCATTGTTGACTGGTTATATTATTATAATCTTATGGATATAAATAATCTTTACTGGGCACTTTACCCTACTCTTTAAGAATTATGTGTTTGCCTTTTTTCAGACAACTATCTTACCACATCTCAACTCGCAATAACAGACATTCACCTACTTTTCATCTCCCCTTTTGTAAGACCAACTCAAAACAAAACTCCTTTATGTACAGATCCACAAATTCATTTAACACAAACTATCACCACATTGACATTTTCAACGCAACAATAAGAAACATAAAACAAACAATATCTACACTACCGCACCCAAACTAATTTGTACATTATATCTTCCCTTCTACTCCCGTCCCACATTCCCCTCCACCCTCTCCATTCGCTATTAATGTATGTTAAAGTAAATTTTTAAATTCAGTGGAAAATTTTTAAGATTGTTTTGCTGTTAACTTTTCCCAAAACAAAATAAATACATAAACACACAAATACACACACTCACACAAACTCACTATTGGACATGTTTTTTCTTATTTTTTATCGATTGTATATATGTGTTTTCTTGTAATTGGCCCAAAACTCTGTACATCAATTATTGTTTTTTTTCAAGATTGATTAATTATATGGCTGTAAGAAAACCAATAAATGAAAAAAAAAAAAAAAAAACTGCTGACAATCAACAACGCTAATTTCTGAAGTACGTCAGTAAAACGTCAAGCTCAGAGTGCGCACTCTTATCTTTGCGCTTGCGTCTGTCGAAATTTGGTGACAAAGGCCGGG